>OZ025824.1:555000-780000 GCA_964019425.1 Flectonema sp. DT1601 | reverse complement strand
AGTCTGATAAAATCCTTCTTTTACTTCTTCTTCCCCGCTCTAAATTCAACTATTCAAAAAAAAAAAAAAAAAAAAAAAAAAAAACATATAACAACAACATGGGTGACAATTCGTCTTCACAGAGACGAAGAAGGTTTTTTTTTATTTTTTTTTTTTTTTATATACCAAATTAGGCATTCAACCTGTTTACGAAAAATCATTTGTGTAGGGCTTACTTATATAGTGATATAAAAAATATTGCATTGTATCAAAGTTAACTAGTGCAGTAAATTATGATACAGTGACTACTTTGTGTAGGGGGGATCTTTTGGCAAGGTGCATTTAAAAAGAAAAAAACAGATGAAAAAGAGGTAAATATTGGTTAAGATTAATGTGGCAACACACACAAATCTTTATCCCAACAATCTGACAAAAAAAAAGAATGCAAAAAATTTTGATTATCGATATAGTTGTAACAGGCAAACAGCAATATGTGAGATCACAAGTGAAAAAAAAAAAAAAAAAAAAAAAGAGGAAAATAAAAGTCATTAAAAACAACACCTTGCTTAAAGAATTAAAAAAAAATATTAAAAAAAAAAAAAAAAAAAAACATAGTAGTGGGGGGGTCATTACTTGCGAAGAAAGTACTATTGCGGCTCAAAAAGCACACGTCGTTTGATGTGGCTCACAGATTGACATTGAACGCGAAAAAGAAACATTCCTTTTTTGTTAACAACAATTCGTAAAAACAGCAAAAAAAAAAAAAAAAAAAAAAAGTTAAAATAATCGCATGATTCAAGCCCAAAAGAATGAAAGACATGCAATAAGGTAAACAACTACCAATGAAATTATCGACTAGCATTTTTTTTTTTTTTTTTTTGTGTGTTGTCATTACACACCTGCCTACCTTGCTACTCTATCTCCTCACACTTGTCTATAGTAGCTTGGTATTAAATAACACGGCAACCAACACTTTTTTTTTTTTTTTTTTTTTTTTTTTTTTTTCAACGTCATTTATTGACTTCCTTAGATCAGCACTATGCAAAAAGTGTTTAGTCGCATCAGAGTATATTATTGTAAAGGAAAAAAAAAAAAACTCTATAAGAACGGCGTGCAAAATCAACGGAGCACATTAAAATCATTTTTAAAAAAAATATAAAAAAAATAGTAATCAATATTATGATGCCTTGGCTGCGATGCCTTGGCTGCACGATGCCGTCCTTTACTTCAGAAATTGAGGGAAAGACAAGAGACTGCCGAACGAGATTTCCATTCTCGATAAAACAAAGGGGGGGTGGCATACATGCATAAAAACAGAAGTATCACCAGAGAAAGCACCCCGTCAGAAGGAACTGCACTACTAGACAAAGTTTATTGCAATTACAGCTATGCTGTCCTCCTCGAAAATACACAGGGTTAGCAGCTGCACAGAAAATTAAACGCTGCTTACGCTGTTTAGAGGCCACTAATGTCTAGACTCCTATTGTTAAAAAAAGAAAAACTATCAGAAGAAAAGATTGAATTAAAATATTAAGGTTACAGAATCAAAAAGCTGGAAGATCTCAAGCCTAAAGTATTCATCAGGTAATCAATAAACTGATTTGTGAATAATCTGAAATCTACTTGTTTTATATATCAGCAGAGAATGAGAAAGCGCTTTGAACCCAATCCTCACTTCCAACAACTTCAGTGAGGGCATCAAGACGACAACTGCTGAGCGGAAGCTTTTGTTTGAGAGCTTCGATGTACAGGTCGACGAAATCCGTTTGTAATATCTCCCAGTTCTCTTGTTCTAACGCCTCATGAAGACCCTTTACACCAAATGCATTCGATAAGACATACATCCACTCTGTGTCAGCAATAGCTGCTAAAGAGAAGATTTGATACAGCTGAGTAATTGGGACCACTCTGGTATAAAAGTTTCCAAGGGGAAGACTGTCAAACTGCGATCCAGCCTCATTGTACGTCCTCTTGGCGCAAATAATTGAAGTTCCACAATGTCTGGCAGCAACTCTGGCAATGGTACAGCTCATCATTGAAGGAATTCCACAGACGTTGAATGCTCTGGCCTGAGTGTTTCCAGCGTTACCGCAGACTGCTTTTCCAGATGAAACACCGATACCTAACTCTCCACAGAAAACAGCGAATTGAGCATTTAAGAATCTATCTCTAACTTGACAAGCAGTTCTAAGTGCAGCAGCAGAATGACCGCTAACTGTAAGAGAAGAACTGTTCCAAGAGAGCTGAACTTGATCTCCAAGAAAGCGATCAAGAGTTCCTCTGGAGTTAACTAAACTATCAGTGAAGAGTGAGATGAAGTTAGTAAACTCGTGAGTTACTTTCTCACAACGAGTTTCAGAAACAGCCAAATGAAAATCTTCAATGCAAGTAGTCATAATAGTAACAGTTTTTGAAGCCATCGAGCAATTGGTGTTGCTGTGACCGAGTTCTCCTGAACTAGAGATTATGGAAGAACTTTTCTTCTTTGACTTTGATCCGTGATTACTATTGTTAGAAGGAGTTGATTGCTTACTCGATGCAAACCCAGACTCAGATGGGTGTTGATCAGAATTAACACTGTGAAACATAGCACTCGGTAGATAACTTCTGTACTCCATTAACTTTCTAACTAATACTTGAAGGGAGATTTTCATATCAACAATCTCAGATATCACACTATCATTTGTCGGCATTTCACGAATTTGTTCCAAGTATTGCATATTCGCGGCACTCTCCATGAAGCCTGAGAATTCAGCAATCGGTTGAGCAGTTTTTATTCCGAAAACGATAGCCATAGTGACTGCTAATACTAAAATAGCTCCTCCAACAATTGCTAACCGGATATTTAATTCTGTAGCACTTTCAATCACATCAGCTGTCTTCACAATACATAATAACATGAGATCAAGATTGTCAGCCAAATCATCCACGAGTTCGGTAGTCGCAATCGTGTAACCATCGACGTGGTAGATGGAAGGGAAGACTGTTTTATTTTATTCATAATTTTTTTTTTTTTTAAAAAAATTATCTTTTTTTTAAATTTAAAATTAACAAAAATAGAAAACAGTACCTGAAAAATTGCACACTCCAGCACCACAAAAATCATTCATTAAGTTATTACCAATAGAAAGACCAGGTTCAACAATAGCAGTATCGTTATTAACAAGCGGAATACCAATCAGAAGACCTTCACTGCTGTATGTTTGAGAATTCTGATCTGATGAAGCGATCAAAGCACCTGACCTATCAATCAAAAGATAAGTCGTTCTAAGTTCAGTCTCACGAACAGCATCACGCAGTGTGTGTGTTGCTGTTCTGATCCCATCAGCTGAGGCAGGATGTTCATCACCAACAGCAACAGCATAAGTTACCAAAGCCATAGAATAAGGAGATACAACATGAGGAGGGTCAATAATTGGTCTAGTCACTAATCTAAATGTAACATTAATAGAGATGGATACGTACAATACTTCTCTCCATGTTGGTACAGTCTCATATGAGTAGGAACCTGCTCTGTCATCTTCACATGGAACTGGTTGTAATCCCTGAAATAATTCACCAGTAGGGTCACTCCAGTCAGCAGGTCCCTTAACAAAGATACCTGGTTCCCAGTTAAGACCCGCAAAGTATTCTCCGATGAAGAAGAAATCAAATTGGTGAAGAGGAAGACATGCACCTCTCTCAGTTCCATTCAACAACGCTGGGTGAGCAGGTGACAAGTACGTCAAAGCACCAAACTCTGGTCTTCCAGCAGCATACGCCCAAAGAGACTCTCTGAATTCATTAGCGAGTGCAGTCATCGGTTGAGTGTCATTTTTAGCAGATGTTATATTCCAAAGTCTTTCCATGAACAGTGTGGCTTCTGTTCCTTCTTGCATCATAGCAGTGATCTTCGGTGCTAACAAATTAACACTCGCCTTCAACTGATCCTCTCTGGCTGAAATCAATGCATCTCTCGACATAATAGCCGACGGTACCCACATACCTCCCAATGCAACAAGCAGTAGGGCGGTTATCGCACAGGTAACTAGGACTGCGAACTTCATTTTACTTTTTTTTTTGACCTTTTTTTGTAACCTGTTTAAAAAATAACACATTACATTTACGCGAAACTAATCACCCTTAATCATAGTCATCTCTCTAAGAGATACTTATTCTAGCTATTATTATCTATGTTTAACAAAACTTTAGTACAAACGAGTAAGTCAGTCAATCTATTGAGGTCAAGTTGCCAGAAGACTTACAAAACTGATCATAATTAAACCATATAAGAATATCCTCCCCCTTTAGGAGGGCTACTTATTGAACCCCCAGGGACAGGCATGTTAAATTGCGGAGGTTCTGTTTGCTGAACAACAGTCATTTTTTGTTCATGAATTGCTGATTGTTCTTCTTTATAGAAATGAACTATGCGGGGAGCCAGATATTTTGTAAAACGCCTGCCGGAGAAGGCGCAGATCACCAACAGCAGAACGATTACGAAAATGAGTAAAATCGGAAATATAATCTCTGGGGATGAGTCGTCCGTGTCAATCGAATAGACTGACGTAGCGGCAACTCGTCTTGGAAAGCAAGACGTACTTAGCAATGAATTATCAAAGGTTAATGTCCAATTAACCAAAGCCCTATCAACTGAGTAGAGTTCAATGTCTCCCCTTCCGTCTTGCCGTTGAAGTTCGATAGGTTCACAAAATCCTGTATCTAAACAAGCAAACGCCCTTGCAGTTCCAGTACAATTACCCAAACCTTTAAACTCCCAACACTTTATTATCAACTTACTTGTTGCTGGATAGGTTAGCATTTCAGTTCTTGGACTCGATATAAATTTAAAATCGCCATCGATGATCACATCAGTAGCAGATGTGCACGTCATGGTTGTATTTTTTATTACTGTTTGTTATGGGATGATAATAATATTAATAAAAAAGGGAAAAAAAAACTCCTGACTTTCATATGCTAGAATCAGCTTTTTTTATATAACACAAATAAAACTAATGGTCAACAAGGAACTGATATAATTAAGAAAAAAAAAAAAAAAAAATGATAAAAAAAGAATTGGCTTTATCTTCAACTATACAGAAAATAATGATATAACACTGTGATTTTTTGTTTGTGCACGAAACCCGTGAACCGACTAAAACTGATAAAGCTAAAGGAGGTTTACGTGTGCTGCTTAATATTCTTTTTCGTTCTTACAATACTTGTTAAATGCAAAAAAATAATAAAATTTCTACAAACAAGCAGCAACTGCTTGATGAAAGGCAGACGAATGTTCCGAATCCAAGCAGTGACAATGATGAAGAGGTTTCTTACCAATTTTTTCTACATTCTGAAGACTGGTGACATTTACAAATGATACTAAAGACTCGCAATCATTTAAGAACTGGTCTCCTATCCGAGTCACATTTTTAAAAGCTGTCAAATCAATTTCTTCCAAGAAGGCGCATTTACACAGAAAGGATGAACCGATGCGAGTCACGTTTTTAAAAGCTGACAAGTCAACGGATGATAAAGACTCACACTCATAGAGGAACTTGTCTGGAATTTCTTTTATATTATGAAGGCTCGTCATGCCGTGGATGTTTTCAATGCATTCACAAAATTGCAAGAACCCTTCACCAATTGACATCACTTTATCAAAACTAGAGAGATCTACTTCTTCTAAATTTTGACAGTTCCACAAAAAATTTGATCCAATTTCTGTGACGTTCGTCATGAATGATATATCAATAAACTCCAATGAAAGACACCCGGACAAGAATCTATCTCCAATGACTGTCACATTCTGAAGAGCGTTAGTATTTGAGATTGTTTCCAACATCTCACAATTTAAAAGAAAACTTTCCCCAATAACTTTTATATTACGAAGGCAAGACAGATTGATTTCTTCAAGAGTACTGCAATTCCATAGAAAATCTGAACCGATGCTTTTTAAATTTTCAAAACAACTCAATTCAATACTCTGTAACAATTGGCAATCAAATAAAAACTTATCCCCGATATGTTCTACGTGTTTAAGGCTCTCAATTCCACTTATGAATGTTATATCAGAACAACCTCTAAGGAAGCTGTTTGATATTTTGACTAACTTTTCCAAAGCAGATAAATCAATTTCAGTGAGACAACTACAATCATAAAGAAACTTTGATCCAATAACAGCAACGTTCCCAAAAGCAGACAAGTCAATCTCTGTTAAAAAACTACATCCACGCATGAAACCTTTACCGATACTGGATACGTTCTGAAATGAACACAGTCCCGATATCGTTTCTAAGTCATAACAGTCTTCCATAAAACCATTTCCTACAGTAGTTAGTTGTTTAAATGACGATAAGTCGATTGTTTGTAATGAAGTATCTCGTAGGAAATCAAATCCAACTGACGTCAAGTTGACCATCCCAGTAAAGTCAATTTCCGAAATAGACGTGCAATCGCATAAGAAACCATCACCAATGGAGGTTATTGAATTTAAACTTGATAAGTCAAGAGTAGCAATGGTGCTGCACAAGGAAAAGAAATCATTTGAAATGGTAAAGCACGATGAACTGGGTCTGATAAATGACACTTGTGAGACTCCATCAGGCAACCATTCTTTATCAAATTGTAAACCACCACTGCTGTCTGAGAATGTTTTAGCGTCTAAGCGAAGTAATTTTGGAGTTTCACGATTGTAATGCAAAACAACTTTTGGTTTTTTGTTTGAGTCCGTTAGCCACTCCTTTCCGAACACGCTCACGTGTGATGCCACTAACTGAGAATCAGCTTCTAATCCGAATGACACTAATTTAATATCCGGAAGAATCAGTTCTCCTGCATACGAAAACTCCAAGAAATCAGCATCAACAATCCATTCGTCAGCTGCTGCTTCTGCTACATCTCTGATAACTGAATCCACCGTAATAGTAAACACGATGTCAGAATATTCTGAATCCGAGCATGAGATTGAAACTTGCATGCTTTGTTTTGTTTTTTTTTTTTTGTTTTTTTTTTTTCCTGAAAAATAAAAAGGGATTAAGGCTCCTGAAACTAGTGATTTCACATCAACTTATGTGTCCCTTCTAAGGCTTTCATAAGTAGATTCAACTGAACACAGTGACTTGCCACTAGTCAGTACCACACATTTCATTATCCTGCTAAGAATTAGGTTATAGTATTTTCATAACTACGTTCTACGTATCTGCGGAGAATGGTTGATGGATAGAAAGCCAACTCTTTTTTTCTCACATGAAAAAAAAAAAAAAAAAAAAAAAACTACAAATCAAAGAATGAAAGAAAGAAAAAAAAAGAAAAGAATTGCAGCCCTTGCAGGCCAAGAAAACGTAATAAAGAAACTGGCTTAGGGAACAAGTTCTAAACGCATAGTGTAAAAAAAAAGAAACAAATAAAATCGAACAACCAGATGATCGCTAAGCGGGAAAATAGCTCTTCTGAGTGACAACAATCGTAGCACACGACCAATCAGTTTTCTTTTTATCACTTAAAGCAAAGAAAGATAACAAATAATGTAATCTATTATTATTATTATTTTTATTTTTATTTTTTTTTAAATGTGAAAAGGGCTAGAATAGCAAAAAAAAAAAAAAAAAAAAAAAAAATACGAATAATGAGAGATGACAACAGAATAGAGAATACTCAAGAGCAGGATAGGTTTGGCTCGCACTTTTAGAGGAAAAAAAAAAAAAAAAGAAGTCGCAAAAGAAATTTAAATACCAATGTCAGGCCTCCTTACTTAATGATTAATTCAGAACAAGGTACCCATCTTTTCGTTTCTTTCACTAATCAACTACAGCAATCTCTTCAGATCCTGTAGTTAAATAAAAAATATGTGCTCTACACATTCTTCAGAACACCAGTCTTAAAAAAAAAACAGTTTTCCACGGAAAGCTGTCATCCTATTGATTGCGATGCACCTATCTGAGGATACTAGTCGTGGGTGACAGCTAAACTAGGCTGCACGTATATTTGGGAACACGGAATATATGGTATTTATTATCCATGTGAGAGTCTTACTAGTTTATAGGTTAGAAAGGGCTTGGTCAAAGGGGCTGCTCAAACGTGTGTAGTTTAAAAAAATGGTGTCTGAAGAACGTGTAATAATTAAAAAACAAAAAAAAACCATAAGAAATTCGACTTTTGCTTTTTAAAAAAAAAAAAAAAAAAAAAAAAAAAAAAAATTGCAATAAGTCACTTAAATAACAGAATACAGAAACGGATAAGAAGATTTCGTCCTCTTTCGGTAAACTGAATCCGAATTCACCAATTATTTTTTTTTTTTATTTTTTTTACGATATACGTTTCTTTAACAACATTTTTTTTAAAAAAGAAATGGAACAAAAAAAAAAAAAAAAAAAAAAAAAAAAATCTCAAGCATATATTCTGCATGGGCTAGGGAGGCCTCAAATGAAAAACAACGACGATAAAACAACATAAAAATTACTGAATAGCTTCATCATCAAGTGCTTGAGAATCCATGAGAACGTGTTGCAAGCCACTACCACCAGGAGACACATCAGTTGGTTGAATGCTAACAACCGTATGATCAGTTTGACTCGGTTGACTATTCCCGCTCATTAAATTATAAGGTAGTGATGAAGGATTTGCGTCACCACCAGAAACCTGACAAGCCTCACCAGAATCTTCATTCTGATCCGCCACAGATACAGTCGTCGATGATGAATCGCACGAGTAACAAATATCAGACGGTGATCGAGGTCGTTCAGGTATTATAATCCCGTTTTTAAACTGCTGTAGTCTCTCTGATAATCTCTTAAATTCATCAGGTGTGTTAATTCCAATATTAAACGACGTATCGTCGATTTCATCATCGCTATCACAACAACCACACTCACAACAATCACTATCACTGTCATCATCTTGAAACTTATATTCATAATCCCTATTAAAGTCATCCACAGCAATTTTCTTATTCACAATTTCATACCAACCTCTACGGGTATTTATAAACAATGGATGCAATGCTCTGTACTTCGTGTGGTATTCTAGCTTTATTAGTAAATAGCACAGCTGGGATACTCTATTTGCACCTTTTATTTTTGAAGGCCAACTTTCAGCGTTGAATGAACTGAAAAGCAACTCATTAGCATTGAGTAGTTTAAATATTGAGAGTAACTCTGCCTGGGCAGACTCAGGTGATACCACCATTTCGTCTACAGATCTCGATCTCAGGCTGTACATAAAAATAGCAACAGCAGCACCAACGATAGACGATATAATAATTCCGGCATTTCTATCGAATTTCAAGAAAGAAGCAGCTGAAACAACTCCTCCTGATATCAGTACTTTTAAAACAACGAATTGTTCACTGCTACAGATTCTCTTAACCCCTGACAGTCTTGGAATCATTGAAAACAACATCGCCCAAACACAATATGCTATTACCAAATAGCAACTGTCTGGAATCCAACTGAGATGCGATCCGCTCAGAGCTGAAATAACAATTAAAATACCTCTGACAGGCATGTTATAACGCTCTATAAATGCAATGTCTAAAACACATGATCTGGCTTGTGTATATTCAGGAACTTTACCGTATGAAGCGATAGTGAAGAATAGAAGACAACTCATTGCGAAGAATGAAAATCCACGATGATCACCTTCCCAACAAGAGTATTCACACGATGCTTTACATGACGTGCACGTAACAAACTCTGTCATGCTATATATTAGGAGAACCTGAAGACCAGTTCCTATGAATTCCATTAAAAATACCCAAGTCGTATGCCTTACAAAACTACTAAGTTGGTTTGAAGAACTTATTTTTCCTCTCGCAAGAGCAGCAGCTGGAACCGCAGATAACAAATAATACAAACAAGAAAAAACTAAACTAACTACCACAGCAATGTAACTCTGACTGAGAACACCACTCGTGTCACTCGATGACACCTTTAAAAGGCAATACTTTGATGCTGTAATAAGCCATTCAGGAAGATGAGTTGATGGGTCTCTTTGTAACTTATCCAAAACACAAATAGCAACTAACTGACACCCTTCCAAAATTGCAAATAAAAATTGCATGCAATTTATCCAATTTATCCTCAGAAATTTACTGCTCACCAGCTCAGCACTCTCCCTATGGTTTTTTAAACCAAAAATATAAAGCACAAACATATATAATACTACCACTGCGCTTGTTGTCACGGCAGGTACCGTTGGGTCGCTATTTGATAGGGTGCATGTTCCCAATACGCTTCCGTAAATACTTCCACTTAACAACAAAATAATAATCCAAAAGAAACCTCTACCACCAGCATTGCTGGTGATTCCAAAGAATTCGGAAGCCTGTATGACCACAAGCGTTCCCGGCAATATAATACCAAAAATAAAACAAGCAAGGCTCCAGTAAAGTGTTTCCCATGTGAGCAAAAATACAAAGAATTCATGCATATCCCTGAGAGTCATTCTGTTGTTTTTTTTTTGTTTTTTTTTTTGAAAACTATAAAACAGCTTTCATGAATGATATTATGTACAATTACTTTACAACATACCTAGCATAGTGGTCCACAACCATTCGAGCAGCTTGAAAAGATCTTTTTTGTGAAGTGAATTCCACAACATCAGCAAGCATTGGTCCTGCGTATCGTAACAACGCCACTACTAGTATCGCTTTAAAAAAGTATGCAAAATCTAATGCAACTTCTAATAGCTGTTTACGGAAAACAGGTCTTTTTTCACCCCTCATAGCACTGCTGTAAGAATTGTATAACGAATATAAACGATAAACAGTGGCTGTGAGTATCAAGAAACTTATAAAAGCGAAGATGTCAGAAGCGAATTCCTTCGTAGTTTTATAAATTATCGATCTAATCTGACCCCACGATTTTCGTTGTTTGCTCTGACTTGAGTTGATGTCTGGTAGGTTTTTCAACAAACAAACTTCTTTAAATTTCAACAAAGTTTTTTCATAAATCGTAATTTCCTGAGACACAGCTTCACCGTGTAACTGAAAAGCTCGATCAGAACGAACAGGAGTAGTTACGGTCTTTAATTTAGCCATTCCTCCCGACTTTGGACGGGGTGCTAACTCCAGAACTAAATCGATTGGTAGTTTCTTATCAGTGGATGAATCAGAGAGTTGTAACTCTTGAACTCCTGATGTACCTAACCACGGAAACACATCAGAAGGTTGTAAGTACTTCAGTGTTACCAGTGATGACTTGCATTGAAGAGTGGCTGCATTTCCATTAACAAACCTGTTGGTGTTGTTGTTGCTTTTTTTTAAGTTAAAAAAAAAGAAAACCAATCAATTGTCAAGATATCGTTGTTAACTGTTTACATACCTGTAGTACTCAATAGTCGCTTTCGCGTAGTACAGAATTCTTAGTTTTGTTTCTTCGCAGTGACGGGAGATCATGTTTGAGAGTTCAGTTGTTAACGAAGTTCCTTCCAATTCAATTAACTTGTTTTGTAATTGTGATAATTGATTTAAATATTTTGAGATATCGCTACCTTCATTAACAGATGACCTCCACCATTGGTATTGAGATCCACTGAACACCCCTGTTTGTTTGTTAATTTGTTATATTGTCAATTTTTAATGTTATTTTTAATAATAAGAAATAAATTAAACATACCTGTCCTGTTACATTTTGCATCATTATCAATGTCTTCCATTGCCTGAGTTATAACATGTTGGTGAAGATTAAGGATGGTGATGACATCACGAGATATTTTTTTAATGGCTCGGAGTTTAGAATTCTCCTTTGACTCACATAAGATGGAGTATAAAGTAAAAACTCTAAACGGAAACAGATGAAGCAATACAAATAAAACTACTCCGAATATATCACACAACAGTAAAGCTAATTGAACGAAAGCAGGCATGGCCATTACATCACAAAATAATTTCCCTTCCCTCCTACTTCCAGCTTCAGATATTTCAGCCGTTGTGGTAGAAGCGATTGCGGAACAGTCTGGCTGGTTTGGAGGAGCGACTACCGCTCCATCACAACAGCTAAGAATCATACTAAAACTTGCTTTAAAGTGAAGTAGTGTCCCTTCGTGATTGCCAAACTCGATTGTCACATCCATAAAATTCAGAGATGGAACTTTCATAAGTTGTTTTGTAATTCCTTTCTTACTACCTGCTTTGAAGCGTAATTCACACTGAAATTCTGTCTCTCCTTCCTTAAACGATTCTACATCAAGAACAGCTGGCGTTAGTTTGTATGGAAAGAATGTTTTAGCAACAGATCCCACGGAGCCGAGGGATTTCCAAAACGATTCATTTTCGATATACAGTTTAGCAACTGACGGTTTTAAATCCGGAGTCTTAGTCCCAGAAATTGTAAACACTACTCCCTTTTCAGGTGGGAATGAAATCTGAAATGATGTGATGGAAGCATGAGGAGTTGGATCGGCTCTGGATGAACACTGTTCAATGACGCTACTGATTGCCAAGTAGAACCTATACCCAGTCGGTAGTAGAATCACATAGACAACTAAAGCTAACAGCTCTCTGAATGACAATAAAAATTCTAATAATAATAATCTTCTGATGTTTTTAACTGGTTTTCCTTCCTTCACCAACCACAACTTCCTCACAATTGACGGAATACGTACAAGCATAGCACATGATATTAACACTACAATTCCAGTAGCGATATCGATGACTGACCACAACCCTTGTAAAACAATTTCAAGTCTTCTTTGTAAGATCCCAGTAGTACCTCTGGCATAGTCTGAGGAATCTGTCAATGCCTCATAAACAGCAGGTAATCTATAAAAACATATAAAAGACGGAATTAAAAAAGGCAACGTAATTAGTTCTAAAGAACCGATGGCGAAATTCTGAATTGTTAGTTTTTTCATGTCATTTCCATCTTCGGTGAGTTCTTTTATGTAAAAAGGACATCTCCAGATCATACAAATATTTAATAAAGACATTACAATGTAGGGGATATCGCTAATCATTAGGCAGAATGATTTTAAGATCTTCTCTCTGAGTTTGAAATTGCATGCAAAATCACGTGAAGTGTCACAGAACTCTAATCGTTTTCGAACTCTTGTTAACATATAATGTCCTCTCCAACTTATTAACGTTAGTATGAATGGGATGATCAGCAACAGATCACCGAGTGCGATCGCGAATAACGCGAATCCCGTCATGGTAAAATTATCTAAATCATCCATCACATCTCTGTAGTCTAACAAGGCAATGAATCTCCATGGGAGTAAGCAACCAATAAATCCAAATATAACTGAAATCAGAGCCAACAACAACCTCAGTAAATACAATATTCCAACAGCTAGTTGAGCGAATACATTATCTGCCATGACGTGTACCCTTTTTTTTTTTTGAAAATGAAAATAATTAAAAATTAAAAAATCAACAATATTACAGATCAGATTTTCTCAGTGTAGTGTACCCTCGGAAAAAGATAACTAAATATATATTGGGTACACAACAAGTAGAAGTATAAGCAAAATAAAGGTATCATTGAGTTAAAAAACATTAATCAGTTTTCACCACAACAATCTACATATATATCACAAAGAGAATAACCTTTACTGTTTTGCTCTTTCTCTTAAGTTGTAGCAATACGATCGGTAAGAAGTACATCGCAATAACAGAAAACGATTCGATGTCAATGGAAGGAGATACGACAAATCTTTTTAAAGACTCGCAACGTATCGAAGATAATTGCAGCCACCGTAGTAGACCGGGGGGGGAGGAAGCAGCTCGGTTAAAGATAAATTATCCACCGTGCAAGAAGGAAAAAAACCTTCACAGTAGTAACTCAGTGAGAGGGTTTAAACCTTTTCAGTTACAATTTTCATCTCTACTTGAGAATCCTCTCTAAGTTGAGGGTGATCAGTTTCTAGAGGTCTGTCAGTAGTACAGCTTCCTTTTAATACTGCCTGTCGTAGAGGTATTGAAAATAAGTCTTCAATCTCCTCTAGTGTGAGATGCATTGTCTCCGGTAGATAATAATAAAACCAGACACAACCAGTAACGGCAACACATCCAAAAAAAAACAGAAGAACAACAGCAGCAGTAGTTGACGTATCCATGAAAACAGGAAATAATATCGCTATAATTCCATTCAGGAACCAGTTGGTGAATGTAGCCTGAGCCTGACCTTTATTTCTAATAGTGTGAGGATATATTTCAGCATTCATAGTCCAAGGTACTCCACTGAGTCCAAGACCAAATGAGAACAGATAACCAGCAAGACTACCCACTACTAACATTCGTAACAATAAAGAAGTTGTTTCCTCTTCATGAGATAAAGTCATTGTAGATGTGATCACATCAGAAGTAGAATTTTCAACACCAATAAAAGCGAAACAAGTTGCTAACATACTAATAAAAGGCGCGACCATCGCACTTGATAGTATTATTAAAAACCTCCTCCCCCAGACATCCATTTTAGTTATCGATAAGGAGACGCCAGCTGTTTGTGTGACTGTACATGCAACAGCTCCCCAAATTGCATGCTCTTCTTCGAACCCAGAGTGTTCAAGAATACTCGCGCTGTAATACATCACTGTGTTTATCCCACTCGCTTGATTCATGACCTGTAAAATAATTCCAACAATCAGAACTCCAGTAAACTTCGAATTTCTCCACATTTCAAAAAAACCTAAATCATGTTCACCATCTTCATTCTTTGTTATAATCTGCTGTAGCTCTTGTTTAGCTTCTGGACTGGTCCCCATTAGTTTTCCGAAGACTGCGCAAGCTTCAGCTGTTTTTTTTTTTTTTTTTGTGTTCAATATTATTAAAAATCGCATAAGAGTCGTATTAATTTATATAAATTCATACCACTACGTCCTTTGCTAACCAACCAACGAGGAGACTCTGGCAATGAAAGAAACAGAATTAATTGCAGTATTGCCGGAACAGCTGCTAAACCCATCGAAGCTCTCCAGTTATGACCGTGACCTCTAAAGTAAACATTACACAACCCAGCAGCTACTTGTCCAACAGCGATACTGAAATCGTTTAGGATGAGCAGCTGTCCTCTATTACTCGGAGGAACACACTCTGCGACGTATAATGGAACTGATGTGGTAGCAATACCTGTTGTTGAGTTGTTTATAAGTAAAGTGTACACGATAACATTAACTCTGAATTCATTGCATACCAATAGCTAATCCAAGACAAGCACGCGATAGAGTCGCTGTTATCGTACCTTCACACAGTACCATTCCACACGCTCCAATAGTAAACAAAACAGATGACAACATAATGGATTTACGACGTCCAAATCTCTCGTTTAAGGGACCCGCAAACATACAAGAAAACGCTGCCATGATACAAGTAATTCCAACTGCTACACCTTTCTCGAATGTCGTCATGTTAAGGTCTTTTTGCATCCATTTTGATGCACCGCTTACAACTCCTGTGTCATATCTGTGATTAGTATTTTTATTAGTAATTATTATGATTGTTAAGTGAGATATTATTGTTTCATATGATGAGATGCATACCCAAATAAGAAGAAACCGAGTGTGCTTCCGAGCACTACTTTTTTATAACTACTTTCATCTTGTGATTCCAGCTCTTCAGAACAATTTTCAGATCGAAGTGAGACCTCCTCATCCATTAGTGAGACTGAAAAAGGGAATAAGTTATTTTTTATAGACTCAGAAGCAGTGATTTTTTTTTTTTTTTTTGGTTTTGTTCTGTGAACAACAAGAAACCAACACAACTGGAAGTCTCCGGACCAAAACAGTACAAAAACAGAACCAGTAATACAGTCTTACCCGCAGGTGAGTTGGAGAGGAAATGAAAATACATTTTTTGTGCGTCAGCGATGACGCTTCAATGATTGCCATTCAAATAGGCAGTCTAAACAGATAAAACACTACCTAATAATAAAAACTAATATAAAAAAAAACTACAATACAAATAGTAAGGTGTAGGGAAGTCAATAGGAAAGCTCAAGATAAACCTTTTTTTTTTTTTTAAAGAAATCAGTGCATCTGAAGATGATCGTACCTAATAATACTAAAGAACAAACAACACAAGAAAAACTCTACGAGGAGCTCGTTGTCAACTAGACAAGATTGACAAAAGGGTAATCAGCTTGTTGCTCATCCTTTTTTTTCCTTTTTCATCTCGAAGACATGTTTTAGCGAAATAGAATTGTAACATTGTAAACGTTGACACCCTTTACTTTATAGGTTTGTTTCCGGTTGCACACAAACAAAAACACAGTGTGAAAACTATTTAGTGAGGGGCCGATTCTTTGCATTTAACAAATATCGTAAAAAGAACGAAAAAGAATGTTAGCAGCACACATAAACCTCCTTTAGCTTTATCAGTTTAAGTCGATTCACGGGTTTCGTGACACAAACAAAAACATGACGGTGCTAAAGCTAATTCTTTTTTTTTTTTTTTTTTAAGATTAGATAAAAGAAATACAAAATAGATAATAGCAGAGTCTAATAATTAAGAATGAGGAACAGTTCAGCCCACTCTCATTTAGCAACCCGAAGAACGCAGTTGGATGAAAAAAAGAAATGCAGGAGAAGAAACTGAACTAATGAACAAAACAAAAATACAACACAAAATAGAAGTAACGATCTATGCTTTGGCGAGTTGATCTTCTACTAGTTCCATCCTCTCAGAAAGGTCTCCAACATCTTCCATAATCTCAACGAGGTCGTTTGATAATTTGTCTATTGACTCATTTACTGAAGGGATGTCATTCATCGCGTTGTTTGGTTTGTTTCCAACATCCCCCTGGAGATTATCAAGTGCGTTCTTCATGTCTGTAGCAAGACCATTCTTAATGTTATCAAGTTTTGAATCAACATCACGTCGAACTGCGTCCATCTCAGGTGCAGTTCTAGTAGTGATCACTGATTCGACATCTGCTTCAAAATTAGTTTGTAAATTCGAAAATTTACAATCAAGATTTTCATGTTTCGTAAACAACTCATCGATGATATTACTCAAACTTAGATTACCTACTTTTGTCGTTACCTGTTGAAGTTCAGTTTCTAAAGTTGGAGAATTCACTGACTGTAAGGCATTTTGCATATCAGCGGCCAGTTGCTGTTTCACATCACGTAGTTGATTATTAACAATTAACATAACCTCATCCTCAGTCATTCCTTCTCCTGGTGATATTGTTGACAACGCTTGTTGTAAATCCGTTGCTAAATTTGATTGAATTTCTTGAATGTGTTTTTGAACCGAATTCATTATCTTTTCCATCAAGGCGTCTTCATCAAATGAAGTTGATGTAGCCATTTGAGTGTTTTCTAGCGTATGTAAACGAGACGACAGTTCGTTTACATTCTGAGATTCATCCTGTTGGGGCATTGATGACAGAGCTACTTGCATATCCGCTGCTAATTCAACTTTCATATTATTCACTAACTGGTTAACACTTTCCATGATATTATCTTTTAAAGAGTCTTGGTTCGTGTCGTTGTCGTGGTTGCTGTGTTTTTTGTTTTGAATTATTTTGATACTTGCTGATGCAGTTCTGAGTCCCTCTTTCAGTTCAACAACTTCACTTCTCAAGTCAATAAAATCGACAGCGTTAGCTGATTGCAATTGAGGTGAAGGGCTCTCGTGGAGGTACGGGTCTGGTTCTCGACAACTAGTGGGAGGTGATTTCATTTGAAGGATCTCAACCGTGTTGAAGACTGAGTCTAAACGAGCCTCTAGTGCTGCTGAGCGACGAACCATTTCAGCTTTAAAATCAGCTGAAGAGTTGGTGTCTGAACCATTGGATTGCAAATTACTAATACTTTCTTTTAACTTTCCGACCTCAACCACTATTGTGTCCAACGTTCCACTGTCCGCATCACGAAGACGATAGCTGAGCATCTGTAGTTCTTCTCCCAAAGTTTCATCCGATTCTCTGAGTGACTTTACTTCACTTTGTAATATCTTAATCCGCTCTTGTTCTTTTGGTAGGCTGACCATGATACTTTCTAACATTGTTATATTACCGCTGTTTAACCATTGTGCGTAGTCAGTTGGTTGTGCTTCTGGTATTGCCTTGGATGGGGCTCCTTCTTCTGAGTTGTTTTTAATGCGGTTGATCTGTTCTTCCAATTCAAGAATTCTCTCAAAAATCCATTCCTTATCATTGGGTTCTAAAGAAGCCTGGTAGACTGGCCCTGTTGAAGGGTCAGCTTTAGATGATATTTTCTCTCTAAGTAGCTGATTGTCACTTTTAAGAGTCCGTAATTCCAATTCCATATTCGTGAGTCGTTTTGTTAAGTCATCATCACCGTCTAAGAGGTTACTTGGATTCGGTGACGCTGCTGCTTCTCTTTTCTCGAGTATTTCTATTCTGGTGATTAGGCTGCTTAAATCAGTAGTTGTGTTTGTTGTTTTTGTAATATTCTTTTTAGAAACATCAATCATCCTATTTCCCTGTAGTTTCTTAACAGTATTTGATGTTGAGGTGAGCTCGTGTTGGATGGTGTCAAGTCTGCTTTCAAAAGACCTGAACTGTCTGATTGTTCCAGAGCCAGGATTCACAAACGAAGATTGATTGTGAGTTAGCGTTTGGATATCATTTTTCATCTTTGAGTTTTGTTGTTGTAAATGTTCTACCTGAGCAGACAATGTCACCACATCTGACTGCATGTTACCCGTGTTTGAAATACACAAGTTCTTCGTTGATTCTACTTGTGCTGTTAATTCACTCATCTCATCCATTCCAATGACTTGTCTTCTTGGTGATGGTGAACGCGATGTCCGTGCGAGTCTTCGAACAGCTTCTACAACTTCATTTTGATCATGTCGGACTGCCCTTTCGAATGTACTTATGTTATCTTGGTGTTGCTCCATGGCTCCAACACACACCTGGTTGGAAGGTTTTGGTATTGACAAACTATCAAAACAAAAAACGATTTCTCACACTTTATCAAATTTTGATTAAACCAAAAAAAAAGATCCATACCTCCGCTTGTTGCAGAGCTGCTTGCGCAATCTCGAAATTTTCTGCGACGTCACCTCGTACAGCAAATATCATTTCCATCATCTCGTTGCGCAGGTCTTCTTTAAATAATGCCAGCCTGTCACCAGTCATTGAGGGCGAAGGGTGACGACGAGGCGACGACATATTTCTTAGAAGATGAACCTGATTAGAATAATAATGAAAAGAGCAGTACAAGTTCTACGTTTTGTCACTCACAACAATTTTAATATTGCATTCCTGTTTTAGAATAATTGTTCATGACTGCAGACAGATAGTTCATTCCGATGAAGGTTTCCTGACCAACAACGATCATAATATGATACGGTTTTAAAGGGTCGAGAAAATAATAAAACGTTTACTTTTTTTTTTTTTTTTCATTCGCGCTGATGTACAGAAAAGATGACCAAATAGAACCCCTCCCCTCATTTTTTTTTTTTTTTTCCCCCCTCCCCCTCTCTATAAGCTCCTATAAACGGAGCTAAAAGAATAAGGACAAGAACTACGTTATTAATTATTTTATTGTTTTTTTAATATTTTTTATTTTTTATTTTCATATTTATATTCATTGAGGTTAAAACTCCAAGAAAAAAAAAGCTCGCAATACAAAAGACATCCAAAGTGTCATAACCACAAAGGTCCGGAGTTGCTACTTACAAGGGTAAGAAGCCATCCGCGGTCGCAGAAGAATTTTTTTTTTTTTTTTTAATTATTCTCGTGAATTTGGGCTGGAGGGGAAAAAAAAGACTCGGATTTTTTTCCTCACAAGACCCCTTCAAGGAAATACTCTCGTGAGGGGGGGAAAAAAAAATTCGTGAAAAAATAATGAAGGAAAAAAAAACTCGATTGTTTTTCCTCTCTTACAAGAAATCCCCTCCTCAGCAGGTAATTCCAATTCGTCTGCTTTCGATGGGAAGAACGAAAACAGAAGACGACGGGAAAAAACAAAAAAAAAACATTGCTTTCTTTTTTTTTTTTTTTTTTTTTTTTTTTGCCAATATGCATCTATTGACATCACACTATTAACAAAAAACGGTAAAAGAAAAACCAGAAAGAAAAGAAAAAGCAAAACCAAAGTGAACAACAAGACTTCAGCAGGTTCCTTCTCTACATAAGTGAGAAGAAATAAATTGATACTGTAGATTATCAAGCCCAAAGGAACAGCGATCACTCGAACAATCTTGTCTGTCAGCCGCAGCACTGCAAATAATTCTTTTTTTATAAAACTCATGAGTATTTAAATTAATAACTAGAAACGTCTTGAAAACTTAACCAATAGCCAACGAACGCCACGGAGGAGGGTGAGACTTTGACAATGTAAAAACAGTGACAACTTTAGGTATTAAAAACAAAATTAATATTAAGTACTTAACACCACGGAGGAGGGGCGGCCTTTGTCACTACTGTATTTGTTGGTATTTGATGATACGAAGAAATAAGGAAGAAAGGAAAAAAAGAAATTGAAAAATCCATTACACTTACAGTATGAGCTATAGTTTACAGGATGAGTTATAGTTTAATATCCTTTCACTAAAGTGCAACAGAGGGCAGGCCTCGAAATAAAGAAAATATTATTGGAGTCCACGAAAGTGGTCTGGAGGAAGAAGGAAAAAAAAAAAACGAAATTTCAAGCTAAGTCACTTCTTATAACCTTAACCTCGCGGGGGGGGAGACTTGGATAAATAAATCAAGGGTTAACACGCAACAAATTAGACATGAATCATTATGACTGAATTCTTAACCTCGCGGAGGGAGAGAGAGGGTATTATTGTCGTTTATTATTATTATAGCATAATATAAATAGATGAAAAACCCTTTTTTACTTTTTACAGTACGATAATTCAACATTTCAGTTGACTATAACGATGCTCAAATACTCCGAGAAGTTTAGCAAAAGGCAGAACTTCATTTCCTCAGGGAGTTTTTTTTTGTTCTCTAACAGCTACTTTTGAAACGGAACTCCTCAAATTTAACAGAAAGCTAACTTGTTAGCTTTCTGCTAAATTTGCTAGTTTTAATTTATTTATTTATTTTTTTTATTTTTATTTTTCTATAAATTTCAAAGTAGACAGATTCAAGATAACACCAATGCAAATCACCTCTATGAAAGAAATGATCTCCTCAAGTAGCAATCAATTCATAAAAATAAAAAAAAAAAAGAAGAACAGATTTTTAAAAAAAAAAAATAATAATAATAATAATAATAACACAAAAAACGATTTAATCAACCAGAACACCATCATTATATTAAGTTAATAATTCAACACAAGTAGACTTTTTTCGTTCTACAAAAAGTAGACAAGTGGAAACGCACAGATTTTCCATCATAGTGCGAGTATTAGACGAAGGTAAACACAAAGTAGGGATTCGTGAAAGAAAGTTTAGTTTAGTTTAGTTAAACGAGAAAGACTGGCTGAGTTCTATCCATATTAATAAATAAAATAAAAGGGAAACTATAGATATCTTTATGCACACGTCACGTTTCTGAAGACCCAAATAAATAAATAAAAAAAAAAAAAAAAAAAATGATACTTTAGTAATCCCTCAACCACCTCTCCACAGGGAGAAATAATTCATTCTTTCAAAAAAAAAAAATATATTTCCATTCATTATTTTTTTTAGCCTCTTTCCATGGTTTTTGTGAAGCAGGTTCATTCCCAACTCAATATACGTTTCTTATGTTGACTCTGTGAAAACAATAATTGTAGTTGGTTAGAGCACAAAGTACAAGTGGTACTACCGAGGAAATCATAAACCATGTTACTGGACCTGACAGGAACACAAAGAGAGTAACAATGCTTATAACCTTTGCAACTAAATCCACATTAGAAGCCAAAACTAAAAAATGGGTCTAAATTTTTCTTCGTTGCCTTTTTTTTTTTTTTTTTTTTTTTTTTTTTCGCGGAGTAAAATTCCACTAGCTTGGAAAAAAAGAAAAAAAAAAAAACTCCATTTGCAAAAAAAAAAAGTAAGTTAATTATAATTATTTTTTTTTTTATTACTATTTTGGTATCAAGGACTCAGAAAGGAGGTAAGCAATTTTGAACAAAAATCACCGCACTAAGGTAACACTATTCTTGCATTGGTCTGTTTCCCGTTAGTAGTCATCAGAAAGATAGATTGGCGTGTAATATATATATCAGTCATTCCTTTTTTTTGCGAACAAAAAACACCATATTCTCACCGCCTGAGCAAGGTTACACGATATGTTACTTTTGCTCGATTTTTTATTTTTTGGAATCGGGGAGGGTGCGATCTGTAAAATTAGGCATAGGGATATACTTTTAAACATGGTAAGTGCTGCTAAAAAGAGATAAACGTCTCTTTGCAAAATTTCCTTGGTACTACGCAATGATAAATATTAATCCCAGACCTGGAATGGAAAGATCGAGAAAATCTGAGTAAAAAACACCCCTAATTTTTTTTTTTTTACTATTTTTTTTCCCCTTCTCCCGCACTCAAGAGATATGCACCTTTTTACTAACAAATCAACCCTAGTAGCAATTATGTAAGGAAAATGTTGCATCTGTGGTGGTGATAATGATCATTAAGTATCAAAGCAGGTCCAAAAAGACAGGTAGTAACAATCTGCCTCACCGGCACATGCTTAGTACTCTTTAATATATTTTTGCTCGATTATTTTTTCTCTGGATCCCGCTGGACCAGCAGTGTAAAATTAGACCCTTCGATTAATTTTTAGTTTTGGTACTTGTCCACGGCTGAGCTGATTTAGTAAACCACAAAATCTCTTTTCTCAATTCGGGTGACAAGTATGTGATGCCAACCTCCCGATTTCGGACGGAAATGAACCCAACGATGCAGCGCATTAAAATGCCGCTTCGATCGAAAAATTTACAATTTTTTTTTGAAAATCTTTTTCAATGTCCAAAATTTGTTCGCAAAAAAAAGGAATGACTGATATATTTTTTTTTTTAAAATTAGAAAAAAATCTGAGAGAAATTATTTAAATGGTTACTACTGAGAAAGCCAAAAAGGAAGTTTAATTTTTTTTTTTTTTTTTTTTACCAACATTATTCTCAAAAAAGAAACGAAATTCGAAAGAAAGGCTCTCTGGCATTCAAATTTGGTGCAGTGACTAAGCTTGATTGCCCAAACTTTCAGAAGGGTGATGGGAAATAGCTACGATGATGAAAAGCACTTTAAAAGCACTTCAGGTAGTAAGAGCTGAACAGTAATCCATGTTAAAAGCCGGTAACCATAAAACTGATCCTGAGAAGAAAGGCAGAAGGGGATTTTTAGGAAACAAAGAAGAAGAGAAACAAAAAAAGAAAAAAAAAGTAAATATCCATCTGGTCTTTTTTCCATCGACTTGTAGATCTTCTTTTTCAAAAGAACGAAAAGAAGAAAAACGATCTAGTAAATTACAAATTCGCTCATCAGCAACAATCATAGAGCTCATTTAGCTAACCAGGAGCTTGAATACAACGACAATAATAATTATTGACTAGGGTTCCAGTTGAATGTGTTCGCTTGAACAGAGAACAGCTGAACCATAAAAGAGTGAAGAACTAGTTTTATAAAAAGTACTTTCAGGTGTGGTTGGCTCAATAGGACTCTCTGCAAGAGAAGAAGAGAAATCAGGTATGAGTTTAAAGGCGAGTTTTGGAAAGGTTGGACGTTCCTCTGCGGGTTTAAAGCAGGGGGCTACCAACTGATTCCACAGTCCCGAAGGACATGATTGGGGTCTCTCTAGGATTTCACCATTTAAGATCTTCTTCTCTGCAATTGCGATGCTTGTTCTGTGAAAGGGAGCAGTTGAGCAATAAGTTAGAGTCTCCCACAATAGTACACCAAAACTCCATACATCGTTGGCCTTCGTGAATACCTGTTTGTTTGTTGTGGTTTCCTTGTTGTTTTATCAACATAACGTACGCCTCGTGGATCGATAACATTATTCGGCTAAATGAGCTTAATCCTCGATGGAAAATAAATAGTTCGAAAATTAGATACGATGAGATCGACAACACACACACGACAACAGATGTGAGGTTCCTCAAAATAGGATCGCTCTCTCTCTCTCTCTCTGAACCACATTCTTGACTCTCGTCACAACGTTATTCGGTATATCTGTCTCAATATAGACAGCTACTTTAAAATAATAAATAATCCATACCTTTGTGTTTAGAGTTTCAGGACTTGTCCAATTTACCGGAATATCACTGGACTGTGATTTATAAAAGCCTCCATTATTAATACTTCTCACGAGACCAAAGTCACCTAATTTATAAATACCATCCGCTCTGAATATGTTTCGTGCCGCCAGGTCTCTATGAATACAACCATCTTGATGAACTGAAACCATAGCTAGAGCAACCTGTGAAATGAGTTTTTTTTTTTTTTTTTTTTTTAATATTGTGTTTTTTTTAGAAGAGAAAGGTAAAAAAAAGGGTTACAAACCTCCTGGGCAACCTGAACAATTTCTTGAATAGTAAAAAGATCTTGAACTCGTCTTCGAGATGTTATGTAGGCTTCAAGACTACCCTGAGAGCAATACTCCATTACGATAATAAGTCTTCCTTTATGAACACAATGAGAGTAGTAGGATACGATGTGAGGATGTGATATTTGCTGCAGCCGGTTTGCCTCTTCAGCGAGGTGGTCTACTTGTTGAGAACCTGATGTGAAATTATAAAATCATCATATTTTTTTATTTTTTTTTATGTAAATAAATTGCAAACAGAAATAGCATACCAAGAACCATTTCCTTTATCGCAACACGAACTCCTCTCCAAGTACCAAGATACACAGTTGCTGAGTTGCCGCTTCCTATTTTTCGTAGGAGCTGTAGCTGATCAATAGTGATTGTCCTTTGCCGACTCTTACTTTGAAGAGGAGGAAAAGTTCCATTCGCAAGACTAGGAATCGATAAGTTGGCAACCTCTGGACTTACGGTAGCAGTACTTGATGTCTCTGTGTACCATGTTGTGTTCATGTTGGCGCTTAAAAGGTTTCCTGTCAAACTGTTATTTGGTCCAAAATTTCTATTAATTGGAATAACAGTATCGAGTCTACCGTCTCCGTTTGTGTCCACGATTATGGAATCACGAACACCGTCACCTGTTTTGGGAATGTTTGTTTTATTTATAGACGTGAATGCTCTACTGAATCCAGTAATCACACTAACGGATTAGTACATCACATGGGGTGAGTGACACACTGTGAGTATTGTTTTTCATTGAAAAATTATAAAAAACAAATATCAACACATGGTAGCTATACACCAACGACTAAAGAACAATATTAAAAAGTAACGTCGTTAGTCATTTTTGACCACATCGATGACGTGGTGATGGAAGTCCTTTCTTCTATCAAAGATGAAGCGGGAGGCGCATGGGCTGAATCCTTCCAAGCTTTTGAGAAACACTTGTACCACGTGTATAACGAGCTTGGTTACCCTTTGGATCCCCTCAAATCTATTTTTAGCTGCACCAAATCTGTTTTCTTATCTAACTTGTACATTAAAGGCGTGAAAGTTCTCCAATGAAAGTGACTCCCAAACTGAAAATGACTTTTGAAGAAATAGCCCCCTCTCTTGGATGTGACTGACACGATTAGGTCTATGGGAGCTGCTTATTGTGAAAACAGCGGCTCACCACAAGTTTGTTACGCTGTAATGTTTATGCAAGTGTTTGCACATATCTCGCTAGGTAGTCGCATCAAAGGCAAAGAAACAACAGTAGCTAAAGCTCTTCTTCCAGACAGCGCAGGAGGTATTGGCTTTCCAACATTCTATGAGTTCACGATTGGCACCTATGATAGAATGCACCACCTCAGCAAGGTAGCCGATAGTGAAGAACTTGAAACGGAAGACTTGCCCAACCCCGTTAGAACAGAATTGAGTAATGCTCTCAGGGTCTGTCTCAGAGGTGAGTGTATAGAGCTTGGGTAAGATGGGTTGACTGACAATCCCGTAGCATCTGTTAAAGTATTGCGGCAAAAAGCATGTTTTAGAGCTGCTCTGAGAGTCAAGCACAACTAATTTTAGGTTGACATTGCAAAAGTAGAGAAGAGCTTTAGGATGATCGGACGCTTCCAAGACCTCTCTCAAGTTGGCTCTATCAACTACAAAAGAATTGGAGCACAAGTTTATGTGCAACTCTAATCTCTGCTCTCATGTTGTCAGATCTGGCAGGTTCAAGCAAGACAGGTTTGTCCACAACTGGATAGACAAGGCCTTACTCGATTAGTTCCAGACAATCAGCAAAGACAGGTTATGTTCAAAAGAATAATGATGATCATCTTGAGTGTTTTAGTAGCAAGTCGATCCAGCAGAGGTGGTCACCTTACGCTTTAGCAGCACCTCCGTGAGCTGTAGGATGTTCTTAGGTTTCTATTCAGAAGAAGTTATACCCATGAACTGGCCTCCCGAGCTTAGCAGTCCTACCTCCAGGGTTCTTCAAAGGAACAAGAGACAGAAATTAGTACTTACAGAATAAAGGTTTCACTTATGCAAGAGAGGATCACCAAGACACATATGAGTCAAAGTAAATGCCTCGACGTGAGAAAGCCCATTAGTTAGCATGCGATGCATTTCTTCTAGCTCTGAATATCAGTTAAATCAGCCGATTATTTCTGAAACACAAGACTAACCCTTCCTGCAATAAGACGACAACAAACATCGAAGTATCTCAACATATCATCACAAGAAGAGAACCTTTTTCCAGATTTTATAAACCATCCTTTATAAAGACTAATGTAATCAATACGTGAGTCTTCACTACCAAGTTGGAATACAGCAAGATAAGCCTGTTCCCTTCTGGTTAAACAATTATATAAATAAAATTAAAAAACCATACCAGTTGTATCAATCATTCTCGGAGAGATAGTATCACTACAACGTGATCCTCCTCTCCCTCGTGTTTGAGAAGGAGGGACGAGGTACAGAGAAGGTTTTGGTATAATTACGCTGTCCTTGAGTAATAGTCTGGGCAGCACTACACCACCTATTGACCATCCAGCAACAGCAGCTGAGAAGATGTGTCCTAAGTCAGGGAAGAGAGATGTTGCGCCAACCTAATTTGGTTTGTTTTTTTTATAATTATTTTCGTTTCAACACAAAAAAAAAAAAAAAAAAAAAAAAAAAAAAAAAAAACGCTTCTTCTGCGACGACAGCGAACGGTGGGAACCAACGTCATTCTTGCAAAAACAGTTAAACATACCTGTAAGGCAGCTAAGGGATATGTGTGCTTTCTTGTTATCCATTCAAATCTCCCAAATAACCCAGCAGCTGCCCTAATTGAAAGAGCAAGAGAAGAGACTCTCACCGCTAAATTGCTATCCTTTTGAGATAACCCTCCAGGGATAGTCCTATGGGCAAATAGACTACCCGCTATACAGAGAAATACCTGTATGACACGGGCTTGTGCAATCTCGATCTCGACGGGTACGGAAGCCTCATCGTCACTTTCTATTGACATAAGTTTCCTATTAAGTTGTATTAAAGAAATATAAATAATCTACTTAAACTAATTATAACAATGAAAGACATTGTGGCTATCATATAAACGATCAGGGATGATTTCTCCTCCCCTTTTCGTGTTAGAGCGTGAGTAAAAATCACAAGCAAATTAAGACAAGAGAAGCCACCAACAACACCATCAAAGGCAATAGAAAGTTTGTGTATTTCGTAATTTTAAAAAAATTTAAAAAAAAAAAAAAAAAAAAAAGAGCAAAGCACCGAACACAGCAATACCACCCTTCACCGAATTGTTGTTCTGAGCAGTGCTTTCCCATATATATAAAAAAAAAAAAAAAAAAAAAAAAAAAGACAAATTTGAACCTGACTTACAAATAACGACTTCAATCTGAATTGTTGGGATCATGGTACAGATTACGTGGAAACCATCATAGACAGGAATCGGTAAGAAACAAATGTGAGTTTGTTATAAAACAGTACGTCAAATCAAGACAATAATTACACCACAGTAGTACGTAATTTCAGTCCAGCATATTCTCCATTAAAACAATGAGACTCCCTAGTTGGAATGGAGAGGTAGTACCGAAGAGAATAAGTCTTCGAAATGCGACATGGCACAAATTTGAAACAAAACTAAAAAAAAAAAAAAAAAATGAGATATGATACAGAAAAACAGTAAAACAACATCATCAGAAAAATTATAAGAAAATATTTTTTTTAGAAAAGATTTTATGTAAAAAAAAAAAAAAAAGAAAAGAAAAAACCTTTCATCTGATAAAAAAAGTTCCGCACTAAGGAGGAAAAAGAAACACTACGAGTATATAAAACTGATCAGCAAACAGATAGCAGGCAAGGAAATCAATTGACGATTCTACCACCCTGGAGACTTAAGCTTGCTCTCGGGATACAACTTGCCTTTGAAGTTCCCAATAAAATGTGTTTTAACTACGGGGACTGAGAGGACGATGGAGATATATAACAGTTTTATCGTTTAAAAAAAAACAGAGCTAGAGAACAAAAAGAAACTCAAAAAACAAAAAAAATCGAACTATTTCCTTACACAATAAGCGAGTATTGTGATACGATGTATACTTAAGAAAAGCGATGATCACTTTTTTTTTAAGATTGTGTTGAGAACAGGTCTTAAAATGTTTTCATCTAGCACCGTGGTGTATATTTATATCAGTCGACGTGATGTACATGTAGCCGCAGTTGCCAAGGCGAATACGATCTCCGAATAATCGCTTTGCAACGGCTGACCAAAAATCACCATGTCCCATAGCAGCAATTTTAGCTGTTTCGGGTAATGTTTGCAAGAAGGAAAGAAATCTTTCCGCTCTCTCATCTTGCTCTTCTTCTGTTTCACGGAACGCGTTGACCATTCCTGACTTTATGTCACTAGCACAAATAAAATCAGGGTCAAAGGGGGATTCTTCACCTATTTTAGGTATCATTATAATGTTTTTGTTTTTAACTACTCTGAAAAGGTGTTAAAAGACAATAATATGAAAATAGTTGACACACCTTTCTCTAAAGCAATATCCCTACGGCTGTAATGATCAGGTACAAGACTCCAGTCCCAGGTGTTTGATGTAAATTGTTTTGCATCTTTTTTTGGGCAGCCGGAGTCACATAAGCGACCGAATCCCCCGTCTCGTTCTCTTATTTTATGAAAGACAACTAGTCGAGGGATGTTATCACAACCGAATCCTAATTCAGCAGTTTGCAAAGCTCTCTTCAACGGACTTGAAATTAAAATATCAATGTCACGTGTGTACATGTGCGTCTTTAGCTCTTCAGCCTGCTGTTTTCCAGTGTCAGTTAGGCCTGGATCCAGCAAGCTGTAGCCTTTTGCTCTTACTTCGAGACAGCTTTCGCTGGGGAGTTCCGGGCATTTTGACTTGTTTATTAGCACATTATGTGTAGCCTGTCCGTGTCTGACTAACAGAAGCGTTCGCTTCCCCAACATATGTGACATTTTTCAGTTAGCATAACCTTTTTTTTTATGAGTCTGTTGGAATTATGTTTTTTGAAGAACTTTTTTGTTTCTCATTATAGTACTCCAACAGGTTTATAAAAAAATATCATTCCTACCCTCCTCGTCGGGCTGTTGTAATTTGTATGCCGTCAAACTTCCTCATTTCGATGTGTTTTTTAACTGATGAGTAGTGTTAGTAAAGTAGTAATTGTGTTCATTCATATCACTTATCCTTATTCATGAAGTACAACATAGGAATAATCGCAACGGTCATTTTTTTTGTTTAACACAAAATTTAAGAACAGTTTGACTGGTTGTTAAAAAACCAAAGTCGTGAAGGCTCAGATAATTCATTATTGCCTGGCTTATTTATTTATTTAATACGGTGAGTATTGAAGAGAGTTTTCGATTGCCTGTACAGTCGAGAGATTTCACTGACTAGACTCTGTTTCCACAACGTGTAGAAATCAGGTCAGGTAAAGCTCACGTGTGCCAGTCACTTAACAGCCGACAATGTCAGCCGGGTAACTTCATAAGTAAACAACACACGAAGAGCTTACCAGTAGTTCAGAAGAAATCTTCGCTTCTTCTCTGTCATCTCAGAACGCAGTAGAATAAAGGGGAAAAAGAAACTCACAAATGACACAAAATGTCTTCAACAAATATCAACAGAGTTGTCGTTTGTCTAATTCGAAGTGATTGTCTTAGTTCTGTTTTATGACATGATTGTAGTGTACTTTTTCATATAAACTCATCATTGTTGGGTAAACAAACGATAACTAACTAATCACAGTATGGTACAGAGTGTTCCTGTCGATAATAAAAGAAACATCACAGGGGATACAACAAGCCGTTGTTGGGTTAAAGCAGGAGCGTTTTTCAGTTCCTTTTCAAGTTTCCAGAACAGTCAGAGAAGCTGTCAGGTCGGGATGGATAAAATGCCTTCTTGGCATCTCCTATCAGGTGTAACAAGAAAGTGACAGAAGTAAGAAACACCACAGTGAACAAATCCCCAAGATTAATCGCAGCCATGCTGCACTGACAAATATCTAGTAACATGGGTAAGAGAGTACGCAACAGAACAAAGTAATGTAACAATTATGAAAGACAGCTACAAAATAAGTATTCTGCTAAGCAATACACAAAGGTGGTTCGCTTGGGTACGAGAAGACAACTTTTCCACTACCGCAGATATGGTTTTGATATGGTATTGTAGATGTAAAAGTCGAAGGTATCAACACAATAAATAAACTAACGAAGTTGGAAATGTTTTTTTTTTTTTTTTTTGCACCGACGAAGTCGGAGAAGCCACCAACTATTCAGATTAAAGAGCCGTTTATATATGGTCGAATGTCATCAGTTTCACTGTGCCGCCAGTATTACGATCAACAAAGTTTTTTTTTTTTTTTTTTAAAGGTTAAAAAAAGAGGAGAATACCCGTAAGCCTCCAAACTACCAAAATGATCACTGATTGTCATCTGGCGGAGAACTGTTGAGGTAAAAAAAAAAAAAAGGTGCAGGTGAGCTTCCATAAGAATCCTACATTCCAATCGGCAAAGCCAACGATCTCTAAATTACAAGAGGAAGGAATTACAGACTAACAGGTCGCTATTAAAAGAACAAGAATTTTTTTTTTTTTTTTTTCCTCCAAGAGATTTCTATTTATTTTTCCCTTAATTTTATGGAAATAGACGTAACCAAATCGAAAAGTTAAAGGTATAGAGGAAAAAAAAAAAAAAAAAATTTTAATAAAAGAAAAACAAAGAAATAAAAAAAAACCGACCCCTCAACTACTTAACTCCCATCTACGAAATATGAGCCCAGCTGGAGCTGGGGAAGCGAACAGCGAGGGTGACCGCAGCAGCACCAGCAGACACGAGCTCCCGGAGTCGAAGAGGAGGATCTAAAAAGATATCACCAGAGAACCGTTGATGAGCGGTCTGGCGTCGATCTACGGGAACGCCTGGTGGGAAGGAAGCGCCGAGCACTTATCACTAGTGCACGTCCACCAGGAGCTCACGCCCGTCCACAATCGCACGCTCAAACAGCTATGACAGATAGAGATAATTAAAGTGGCTGGGTCGATTTTCAAAAAAAAAAAAAAAAAAAAAAAATCAGGCGATAGGTTCCATTTCAGCCAATCCGTTGCAGAATTGAACAAGTCTTATCCCGCTATTCAGATATCGACCTGAATATGAAGAGGGAATGGAAGAAAACACAACTATACGCTCTATAGATTTATAGACAAGAAGAAAAGAAAAAAAAAATCGGTGAAATTGTTTGAGATGAACATAGAAAAAAAAAAAGAAATTTCTTCCTCAGACAAAAAAAATGAGATCCACCGAGGCTGCACGAAAAATAAAAAAATACAAAAGATAAATAGGTAATCTATTGAACTCGTACGGCAAGCCATACTTTGCAACAATTTTAGAATAAAGTGAATGAACTACCCGTACGGAAGACAATCAACAGCCACATACACTGCTGTTAGACGGGAGTTTTTAAAAGAATAAACAATAAACAGGAGGGGTAAAAAGATTTTTGAAAAAAACTAAAAGAGTTGAGAAGCATAACTCCAAAGAGTTAACAATCATAGTCAGTTAGAATAGTAAACAATGCTTTCATTACTAGTAAGAATATTTGGGTTCCAAGCACCACTATTTTTTAATGAATTCTTACACTTGATGCCGCAATACACAGCTTAGCAAGTGTGTTGTTGTTTTTTTTTTTTTTCGAACTTTGGTGGCAGTTAACACAACAAGCAGAGTAAAAAAAAACAGTTTCGAGGGTTTTTCTTTTTCTTTTTTCCACATCATTGCATTTTGTCACACAAATCACCATGTTCCGTACAATTTATTTATTTATTTTTTTGTTTTGTTGTTCGACAGTGTTTTTTTTTTTTTTTTTTTTTTTTTCAATCCTCAAAAACAAGATTATACGCAGTGAGAATAAATCGAAATCGAAATAATTTTTTTTTTTTTTGTTAAAAAAATTATTTTAGCTTTTTCGTATTTTTACGCCTACAAATGACTAGTCGATTCAAGAGAGAAGGTTTTATTGTTTAACATATTTATTTTTATTTTTGCAATTTGGAACACTTGTATAGTTAAAGTCTTGATCCATAACTTGGTTGAATAGTACGTACCTCAGAACCTAATATAGAAAGAGAGAAAAGAAGAAAAATATATTAGGATTTAGAAAAGACAATCCTATGTGATATGACTCAGTCAATAAAATTGCTGCAAAAATCTTTTCTCAAGCAATGCGATTGCATGAGTGAAATTTTCTTTATGTTCTACTCTGTCAAGAAAGCTTTTTTTGATGACTTTCACAATCTCTTGACAGTTTTGACCCTCGTCTAGTGACACAAATGCCTCTGATACTTCTTCATTTTTGCAATGGTTTTGAATTTCGTACATCCACTCATCACCAGAGCCAGTATTAGCAGCGAATAGAATGCTGATTATGTTTTGCCGACCACGAATTTTACGATCTCCTGTAAAGATCATCACCGGCTCTGAAGCAACGTGTCCAGTGACTGTTTCCTGAACAAGACTGTCAACAAGTACGATTGATTTCGGAAACTCTAAGGCATCAGTAGCAATGACCCGACTCTTTCCTAACACGGATCCAGATGTGATGAACGCCTTTACTTGTTTCGTACCACAATTACCAACATACGATGATCCAGTTGCGACCGCAAGACCAACAACATTACCTCTCTCATTGTAATGTTTTTTCATTAAATCACGAAACGTTATAACACCAAGACACGCCCTAAGAGGATGAGTCGCACACTGCGATGCCGCATTATACCCGAGTGCCAAGAAATCACCTGAAGCATACAGAACAGTACCTCCTCCGTTACTTGTTATGTGACTGATGGTGTCTAACAACGTATTAAAGTAAATAGATATTTCATTAATGTCTTGATGTTGGAAATCAAAGGCAGCGTGAATAACAGACACTTTCTTCTTTGAAGCCTGCATTCTAAGTTGTTGGGTAACCTTCAAGACAGCACTAGACTGGCTTTGTGTGTTGCTGATAGAATTCTTAGCGCTCTTGCAGGAATCGATGCTTGTAGCGTCTTCGTCAGGTGTGTCATCTTCAGCGAACAGCGCCTGTGGCATGAATGCTTTAAATTCCTTTAGTCTGGCTATAATTTTAAGAAAGGCAGATTGAATTTCATTCGGTTTTTGTAAATCATGAAGATAGTCAACCTTGTAAAGTTCCATTGAAGCAATTGCTGAAGCACACCTCTCAGCTACTACGTTGTTATTAAATTGTTTCATATACATGTTTTGAGATCTACGTGCTTTAACAATCGCACCTAAAGCGACTACTAATAGTAGCACTCCTCCGACTACGAAAACAATTATCATCCAGTCATCTATGGTATTACTCACTGTTATACTTGACTGTGGAGGAAGGTTTAAGCTCTTGCGGTATAAGGGTAGTAGTGTTTCAACGCCTCCCTTCTTTGCAATAACTGCATCGAAGAGTTCTTGCATTTTTACTGGAGCCTGTTCTAAGGTTATTTCATCTCGCATAGCCATGTCGACTACCCTGCCTGCTTCAGTTATAAAATCAGCTGCTCCTGGGATGCGAAGGTCTATAACAACATTTTTGCTGTTTAATATTTCTCTTGTCGTTGATAAGAAACTCTTTACTAACCAACTTGGTAGTTTTTCTTCCCAAAGCTGAGGAAGCAACTGCGATGTTCTCCATGGCTCAACACCATCGTCGGTAACAACAATGTCAGCAGCATTCTCTGGTCTATTACAGAATGACAAGAACTCATACGAAACGTCAGCCTTGTTCGAATGCGCTGCGACGGCTCCAACAAAACCCCCATACGCAGCAAAAGGTGCTTCGTTGATGATCTGTCCGTCTGCTGTTGTTTTTACTGCGTGTGGACAGTTCACTTTGTCACACGTCGTTAGTTTCCCGTTCTCATTGATTTCCACAGATCCAGGAAACACCGAATGTGACATTCTCGTATAAGCATAAGACTTTCTAGTGTGAGCTTTAATCATTGCGTTACTCGACCAATAAGAGTAAAATGCACAGCTTCCGTTTTGAAACTTGGCACCTGCATGACTGTAGCCGTTAAGTTTATCCCGACCATCACATCTGTTTTGAATCGGATCGGTACCTTGTTTGTACATTTTGATAAGGAGAGAGAATGCTTTTTGCCACGCTTCAGATTTACTCATTGATTCCATAGTTTGCGGATCGAAGAAGACACCTTGATTAGAACCCTTACTCTGTAAGTATGGTGTTGCGAAGTTCATAAGCATATCACCCATAATATAGTACACTGTAGTGTCGTTTGAAGGTCCCCAGCAATCACACCATCCAGAATCTGGGATTCCATCTCCGTTTAAATCTTTTCCGTTTAACTCAATTGCTTTATTAACAAGTTCCTCAACAGTACGTGGTGGTTCTGGTACTAAGTCACTACGTGATACTAAGACAAGAGCATCACCATCAAACGGTAGAGCGAATACTTTATTATTGTAAGCAACGTTGTTAGATCTGATGAATGGAACAATGTCAATCCAGTCGAGCTGAACGTCATTCTCAACCCTGTCTGTTAGGTCTTTAAGGTAACCTTTATCAGCCATCTCTGGCATTACTGTTGAGGTAAATAAATACATATCGTGCCCAACTCCAGTCTCTCCCTCTGCAGCAACGTTGTCTAATACCTCAGAGAACTTGTTCAGTTTCGTAATTTCGACTTTTGCTCCTGTCTCGTTATAAAATTTTGGTGCCATATTATCAAAGTGATCAGCCATATAAGAAACAGTCATTAAGGAAACAGTAACTCCATCGTATTTCTTACCTAAAGTAATCTCACACAACAAGACTGTCATTATGAATCTAAGTATCATTTTTTTTTTTTTTTTTTTTTTGGTTTGTCTGTTTCAACCGACAATACTGTCGTTGTTGATATTTATTTTTAACTATTTTTTATAATTAAAAGTTAATGTTGTGTAAGCAAGACTCTGTTAACAAGAATACATCTCAAGTCAGTCGATTGCTGCCAAGCCCTTCTCATTGAAAGCAGTCCAGCGGGTGTGTGCTGCTGTAAAAGGAAGGGGGAAAATAAAATAATCACCAAATGCTTGAAACACTACAAAAACGATACATGCTCATGGTATCTAATAACATTCTGAGCTTGACTTCATTCTTTTTGAGTTGAATGTCTAAATATGGATCGATGCGTGGTAGTGGTGTCGACTACCTCTGTGAAGTAATCATCCACCATTTCTTTCAATAATCTGATGTAGTAGCTGTAACGTGTTCAATGCCTCTTCTTGTGCGTCTGCTATTGCCGCAGGACTGTTGTTATGTGATTCGACTGCCCTAGTTTTGGCTATCAAAGATTGTATTTGAGAACCTGCTAAGACTTCATCACTTTTTGGATTTAATTCACATGTTGGTGGTGCTCTAGCTATGCCACTATAGTCTCTGAGAATAGAAATTCCTCCTTCAATCGATGATATTGGTTCAGACATTTTAATTAAGCTTTTTCTATTTCGTGTGTTATCACCCGTCTAATGATGTGTTTCTAAAAGTAATACATTCCAATTTAAAAAAGAAAAGAGTATCGACAAATTATTATTATTTCTTTTTTTTTTTTTTTTTGTAAAATACGTTATAGAGATGTTAAAGGGGAAGGAAGGAGGTAACTAAAATTTGTTTTTTGTTTATTTTTGTTTTTTTTTTTAAATTTAATTGACTTTTTTTTCATGTCTTTTGGCACTTCCGATAGGAAGTGAAAAAGAAAAGGATAGCAATTTGAATTGTCGATTTTATTTTATTTTTTTTATTATTAAGACTCGATCGTGAGAAACACAAATACTCAAGCAGGATAGAAATATAATTATCGTTTTACATATGAGATGTAGAAAATCCATACTCATCATGCTCATCTCCAATCACAAAAAAAGACATGTCCCCTTGAGGGACAGCAGTGTATTCATTTAGACAAAAGCAAAGGCTTCAAAAAGAAGAGGAGGGAAATGTTTAAAAGTGGAGGATTTTTTTTTTCTCGCTAAAAGTTTTTTTTTCGTAGGTTTATTTTTTTATTTTTATTTTTATTTTCAGCATGTAATTAGCTTTATTCATTTTTTTTTTTTTTTTCTCTCTTCCCTTCACTGACTAGTTGAACGGCTCATATAGACAAGACTCTGGACAGGACACACGGTTGACGAAAAAGTTGTAGTAGAGATTCGAAATCTCATGTGCGTTAGCATCTGCAATGAAACCCTTCCACACGGATTGCGTGATTTCAGGTACGTGAAGAACTCCAGCTATAATTGAAAATGCTTGTTCTAACTTTTCTTTATTTTCAAAGTGTACACAAACTTTCATATGTAAGGTTGTTGACAAGACGACTTCACCCATGGCATACAAAGTTGTGTGATGAGGTGCCTGCTGAAAGACTCCATCTGGGCTTCTGTTCACTACTTTCTGTAATATCGGTGTAATACTTCCTGTCTGTCTCACTGTCCAGGTGGTAACCGATCCGTTCTTTTCACAAACATAATCCAAACCTTTTACATTGCACTCAATCTTTGGTCTTTTGGTTACTGGAGTGCTTGCTACTGCTGCGCTTGACATCTTATTGAAGGTCTTGAGTGTGGAACTGAATGCAAAAGAAAACTAATGAAATGATAACATAATAATAACCAATCACCCTTCAGCCTATGTTATGTAAAACTGATGAATAAAACAAACATCAGTGTAACCTTTTCTACTATGAGACTAAGATAATTTGTTAGCAGAAAAAAAATGCTTTTAGATAAGAACAAGGAATAGAAAATAGATGACAGTCCTGTTAACTGTCCTAATGTGAATGCTAAAGTTAATCTCGAATACCTTTAGATTATCACTGTGATGAGACTCTGTCTGCTACGATTAAACCAAAATCATCCGTTTTAATTTAACAGAAATAGAGTCCACAATCATTTATATTATATCCATCTGCTACACCTGTCTTACTACCCCCATGGTACACTTGATGGAGGCAGAGCTGTCTTTGAACAGGTTCGGAGTAGGGTTCCCATTTCTGGACATGCCTGATTGTTATTATTATTGATTTCAATACCAACTAGTTTATCAAAATTAATTCACAATTTTCATACCAACACATAAGGAGGAACTCTCCTATAGTGGTCTCGTCTATTACGAAGTTCCTGTGATTTCGGACTGCAGCCGTACGGGTCGTCAGTGAATCTGTTTTTTATATACTGTAAAGAAAGTTCAGGAAAAAAAAAAATTTCAACTTAATTAATAATTTAAAAACATACTTATCAATATTGCCCTGATCGTTGTATGGATTAACTTCTGGGTCAACTCCGATGAAGTGAAACTTATCGAGAGGCCACGCAACGGCAGCGCGGTGTAAGTCCGTAAAACGTTTTTTTTTATAACTATAGCTGACGACAGTAAGAAATCGAGGATATGCGCTGTATACTTCCCTGAAACGACAAAGGGAAAACATTACGTTCTCCATCGAATCTCTGGCAAATTCTTCAATGACAGTCCTGTTTTTAACTTCAGGATGTCCCCACCAGTTTTTTGCTTCAGCAGCAACCCAGTAAGAGTAAGCCTCTGAGCGTGGTCCTGCTTCTCTACGTGTCTGACCACCGCTGAACATTAATATAGCGTGTGGATTTGCTGCTGCTAATTCGACACCTTTTTGAATGTGGTCGATGTAAGTCGCTAATTGTCCTCGTTGCATTTCAGCCAACGACCAATTGTCTTCATTATCGATGTTAGAGTGATCGATACCAATGAGTGTTGCGTGGCACGCTACCATTATTAATTCTGTGTACGGTGATGTCTTTTCTAGTTTGCTTGTTAATTTATATGAAAGAGAATTCGGTGTTGCAATTGGAGTTGATGGACCGAACACTCTCACAGCAATCACACTAATAAGAAGCGCCACCGCAATGACTCCCGTCATGCTTCTCGTTCCCATTTTGTAAGCAGCGCTGTTACTGTAGTCTGATTTTAGCATTTTTTTTTTTTTTTTTTACCACCTTCCCTTGAAGGGTTAACATAACAAATAAGAGAAGAAAACCACTTGAATGGAAAGCCTTTCTGTTTAATGCACACACATACAGGGAAATAGATAACACTTAACCCTAATAAATAAACGGCTCTTAATCTGAATAGTTGGCTTCTCCGACTTCGTCGGTGCAAAAAAGTCATCACAAGTTTTTCGTTGTCATCCTGTCAACAAAGTAAATTATTATTAACAAAATTATTTATCCCTTTCGTTTTTTTTTATCTAAATCGGCAGCGAACGATTTTTTTTTTTTTTTTGGTTTTTTCTTACCATAAAAAAGAACAGAACAGAATAATAATAAAAACATAAAAATAGGCAAGGCTCCTTGGTCCGTGTTTCAAGACGGGTAGTGCAAGATCGCTACGTCTGGTGCGTGCACTGCGGGGGTAGCACTGCATTAATACAACATTTGGATAGCAGCTTTCCCGTAGGATTGAAGACTTTCACAAACGTGCACCAATACAGAACTTTGCCCTCGTGCACATACGTATCCTACACGGTCTGCAGAACCAGGGCCTGAGCAAGCTCACGGAACCCAGCATGTAGGCGTGTCGAATTAGGCAAACAAAAATAACGATTTCAAAAAAAAAAAAAAAAAAAAAAATTCACAGCTAAGTGAAAATACACCTCAGAGCGGTGTAAAAGTTGGTTGTCAAAAATTACGCGCAAAAAGTGGTGTGGCCTACACGGGACTAATGCCACGGGAACGATAATTCGAAATAAAGGAACTGAAATGCCTTTCTTGTGTATTAAAACTAACATCCCCAAAAAACAGGTTTTACTCCCCTCCTTTTAAGAATTATAAATCTTCATAACATGGAGGACTGTAACTATCACCTGTTGAACAAAGAAGAAGGTCTCGTCTTTGAGATATAAAGTTTTTCAATTCATCCAGACGGTCGTACTCAGATCGATAGCATCTGATAGTGAAATCGAGTCCGTAGTTAAGTCTGATTGAAATTTTTTTTTTCAACCCTTTCGAAGTCAATTCTAAGTCGATAGAATACGTAAATCTACTTGGAATGTACGTTGAAGATATCGCCATCAACCCTCTCCTTCCTCGTAACCCACCCCATTTATGTAACGTTGCTGAAACAAGATTATCGTAAGGACATGTGATACTTGGTACTTCAGTACTGTGATGCCAAGATCCGAAAACTGGATGTCCCCAAACAGGTTTAGCTGTATAGATGTAAAGCATTCTGACGCTGTCATCGAATACAACTTTTGAGTGGGTCCAAAAACTTAATATAACGACGATGATTATTCCGTAGCTTCCAAATAGCAAAGCAACGGTTGCTATCTCCCAGTTTAATGTGACGAACATGTGAAATAGAACTCCAGTTCCCAGTAGTATCAAAAACAATAATGGAGCAAACAATCTTTTATAGCCATACCACGACTCGTATGTGAAACATTCATTACAACTATGACGGAAGCCACCTGGAAGTTTTGATGGTGTTTGAAGCGGTGGGTCAACTTTTCTTAGTAGTTTCTGCTGTCGCTGGTGATCCCTTCTAGCAGCAACACAGTTACCAGAATGATAAATAACCGACAGTAAATACATTATTACCATCGGTGTCAAAAAGAATATCAAGAATAATGGTTGGATAACACTACTGTCACTATCATAGTGATACCAAACTGACCCACCAGGTGACTCCGTCAGTAAATCTGTTGGGTTCGGAGTTAACAATGGTATTGGTGTCAACCCACTGAAATCACAAGGACACGTCGCTATAAAGTTATTCGAGTATATCCCCATTTGACTTTGTTTCGATTCATAAATCACATCTTCCAATGTCACAGAGGGATATTTCGGTAACTGAAAAAACAAAATCGTATCAACGTCATCACCCTTAATATAAACCAGGTTGTGGATTAGTTTTAACGACGACGTTCCTGAGACAATCAAATCACCTTCAGAGTCGTAGATTTGGTTAATCGACGACCAATCAGAAGGTTTCTTAAAAACTGTTGATATCGATAAGAGGGTACCATTTTCTTGAACACTAAGTCTTTGAACCTCAGTTGCTTCCCAGTCTCCAGGACCATGTTTGACATACAAATTTGATCCACTTCGCAGTGGTAAAAAATGACTGAATTTCTCTAAAGCTCCAACAAAACGAGGAAAACTACCCGACGTGTCTATCACAACGATCTCACTCGTGGAAATTATTAAAACTTGAGTTTCATTCGCTACGATCATCGATTTCACAACATATTCCTGATGTGAATAGTACTTAGGATACCAAATAGTTTTGAAAGTAACATTTCTACCTGAATTCAGTATAACGATATCACAAGGACCTCCTTTTGGTTTGAAATGAAAGATTTTTAAAAATATTTGATCACCGGAATCAGAGAGTGCTGCTGCTTCGATGAAATCCTCGACAGTGCCGCTGCCGTCAGGTCCGTTACCTCTTCCGGGTATGAAATATTGTGAGATTAATTCTTCAGTGACTAGATCAATAATAATCATTGGACAGTTCGTTGTGTATGGAAATACATAAAGCAGATCTCTTTGACTGTCGATAAGTCTATTACAACAATAAGAACAACTGGTACTGCTGTTGTACATTGATGTAAATATATGCATCTTTTCAACTTCTTCTTGTGATGTCAGGACAGTAAATCCCATATCATTCTGAACAACATACGTGTCATTAGCACTATTGAGTTTATCGATACTCGTTAAGCCATCGACTGCTATGATGTGTGTCAATAGTTGCAACCAAATTAATTTGGTCATTTCATGATTTTTGTTTTTATGAAAAAAATATAATTAAATTCCTGAGGGGGTGAAGTATAATGGGGGGTTAAAGAATCACTTGCATAGGGCTTGGCGCTGCTAGTCGGAAATCAGAAAAACCCTTTACGAAAACACACACAAAACGTTTTTCTTCGCAGTCACAGGACAGTAAATCCCATATCATTCTGAACAACATACGTGTCATTAGCACTATTGAGTTTATCGATACTCGTTAAGCCATCGACTGCTATGATGTGTGTCAATAGTTGCAACCAAATTAATTTAGTCATTTCATGATTTCTGTATTTTTTATGAAATAAAATAAAAACAATAAAATAAATTTCCGATCAAAGAAAAAAATAAAAGATAATTTGGCAAGGCAAAGTGACCTGAGTAGGAAAGAACAACAGGTCACTTAATATATATCGAAAAGATTTTTTTTTTTTTTGTACGAGAGGAAGATATGAAGTTAGATTTTTGGAAAAATTTATTTTTTATTTTTATTATTTTTATTGTATAAAACATAGTATCCAACATGCCTCGCTCAACTAACGAGCAAGGGTCGCGCACTGCTGTGCGGACTCAGAGCCGTTGGATGGATTTTTTTTTTTTTAATTTTTTTTATTATTTAACATTATGTATGCTTGTTATATCACAAAGGAAAAACTGAATAATCAGAAAACTTTTTTTTTTTTTTTTTTTAAATTTTCACTCAAGCAGACCGATTGAGAACAATCGACCTTGTGAGCGATCAGTAGTATTGTGACCAAGGAATTGGCCAGTTTGTCCACGGCGTTCCCTTTGTTTTTGGACCATGCGTTCCTCACGTTCATTTTCCATGAGGCGGGTAAACCCAACATTGCTTTCAGGGAGTCTATGTTGTCTCCTAGCTTTGGTTGTCTTTACTGGAGCATCGAATATGTCGTCAGAATAGGTAGCTGACCTCCACTGATTCCTCTTCGAGTGTTCAATGGCTCTGTCTTTCTCTTTTCTTCCTCCCTTCGAGTAGTGTGAGTGCGGTGACTTGTACGAAACGGATCTGCTGTCAGCCAGAGCTCTTGCGGATTTGCCCATTTTTGTGGTGTGTGGTAAACTATATAAAACATAATTATTAACAAACTCTACGACAGTTATGTATCAATGCCTTTCTTTTTTAATAAAAAAAGGGCGAGGGGGGAAAGGGGGGGAAAATATTAAAAAAAGCACAATACGATACAAGTACAATAATAATAATAAACGAAACTCACTTCTATAACAACCAACAACACGAGGTTCAATCTTATGCTCGAAGGGATCGAAACCCGAAGGGTGTTGTGGGTGATTTTGCACCAGACCTTGAAGGCGGTGACATGACACGCGATGTAATTGGAGGAATATTCGGAGGTGGAGCAGTAAGATGTTCTGGTCTTCTTAGAATCTGACCATCCCTACCTCCTAAATCCGACAGCGGTGTTGGAGGAGCAGCAGTATTGATAAGAGAACCTTCCGAGTGAGAGTGAGCAGACTGCAATCTCTGTAACTCATGATGCATTGAATGCCAACTTTTAATAAGATCATCATACCACAGTACAGTTCTTGGTTTACAACGTGTACACAAATGTTTTGAAATATCAGAATGAAATGATGCATTCGGAGGTTTCATTTGTTTATTAAAAGCACCCATAACTTCATTATGAAGAACATTATTTAATGAAGTCAAGTCAGAAACACGTTTCTCTAAGTGATCAGTGTGGTATTGAGCAGCCAGGAGTCTACCTGTTTGACCATTTCCAGATGCATGGAGGACGTGTTTTTGTAAATGTCGAAGTTGATGTACTTCATTCTCTAAATGTTTTATCTTCTCATCTCTGATATCGATTTCATCATGAACTCTGTTTATAGTCGATTCATCTCCCTGACCTAATACAGAGCTTCTGAGAGAAGAATTAACATCAGCGAGTCGATTTGTATACTTTTTCTCACATGCTAACTCGCGGTACTTTTTTTCAATTTCCTTTAACCGTTGAAACTCTTTCTTAGCTGCATCGCTATTTCTCCGTTCAATTACCAAATCAGTTTCAAATTTTCTCATCTCTCGATGTGTTTTCTGAAGCTCAGCAATGCAATCATTTAAGTTTCGTGTTGACCAGAGTGCACGAAGCTGTTCAATCTCTTCATCAAGCTTTGTCCATCCAGGGTGGGCATTTGTTATAGACATCCGATTTGAACTGTTTGAATGATAAATATAATTTATAACTCAGATGTCGTTTTAATCATTTTTTTTTTTTATGAAAAAAAAAAAAAGGAAAAGTACAACTTTACTTCAATATCGGTCGTTTTGTTTTCATCGGATCGAGTGATGGAAACGAGTAACACGTCTTACCAGCTTGCTCATAATTCCACAACCAAGAGACTGAAGAATCGGAGACTACATTTTTCCATTTGTGGTCAGTTGGGGGAAGAGGAGGATTTGAGACATCAGTACAATTAATTATCACCTCCTCAGGTGTTATACTCGGAATGTAACAACCAGCAAGTGGATGACGTCCACGTCCTTTAAATAATCTACCTGGGAGGGTATCAGCGTTTATCACATCAAATTCATCTCCATCAATAAAACATTTTTGAAACGGTTCCAATACTTCTTTATAATTCTTTCTTTGGATAGCCTTTTCTTCACGAGTGAGTAGTGACTTCCTTTGGTGTTCCCCTCTGGCGTATTTTACAAAATCAGAATAATCAATCTCACTCGGGTTAGTAACATGATTAGTTTCATTTCTACCAGAAAGAGATTTTTTGAAAAAATCCCAAAAATTTGTCGGTTGTGGTGCTGCTATTAGTTTGCTCGGTTCTAAATGTAACTTTTGTTGTTCAACAAACAACAGAAGCATCTCTTCTTGTCCATCACTCAGATTGATTTCTTCGTTTTTATAAATCGCCGTCAGGTCTTTTCTTTCATACGGAGCACAAAAGTGAGGACCGTTGTGTTGGAGAGTCGTCCATTTCCTATCAACGCTTGATAGCTTTCGTTTAGACATTTTTGATTACACCTGTTGCTGTTGTTGTTGTGTATAAAAAAACATTCTTGTTTGCTGTTATAAGAATTATTTAAAAAAATAATAATACCTTACTTTTCTAAAGTAGGATAATTAGGATGGTACTCGAAACCTTGATGGGGCATCTGTACGTTAAGTGAATGAATCGCTCGGCGCGTCAATCGGAAGAAAAACTGAATCTAATAAAAAGAACTTACCAAAAGGGTTACAAACACAGGCAGCTATTAGTGCCAATGGAAAAAAGAAAAAAGAGGGATGGAATTAGCTACATAAAACAACACATTTGATTTATATTTTTATAAATTTTTTCACCATCGTGAGAATTAACAGCCTAAAACTGTAAAACGAGAGGAAAAGATAGAGAGAAGTGCGGTACCTTAAAGTGCGGTTAATATTCGCATTCAGCATCGTGAAAAGGAACTAAAAAGATAACAACCCATCGCAAGTAATTTAATGACGCATTCACTTGAACACGTCTTTAAGTGTAGTTTGCTAAAGTTGGAAGAAACTTCGGTACTGGTTTCGATACTGGCTTACGACCGATACCATTTCCAGGTACTGGTGTAGATTTGAATAAAGAAGTCTCCTGTCTAATAAGAGCTCTGTATGTATCTATTGGTAACAGTGTTTGAGAATTGTATTTATGATGTTCTTCACGAAGGAGAGATGGACCAGTTGATGTTTTGGTAGTGTTGAAACAATCCAATTGAAGTAACCGACTACTCTGACCCTGGCCTTGAACAACAGAGACTTGTTCTTGAATAGGTGACATAGGAAAGTTCTTAGGTATCGTCTCTTCTACACGTTTTACTCTATGAACTGGAATAGGAGGAGGAATATCACCAATTTCGTCTGCTGTTGTTAACAAATTCGAAGTTAAATTTTCATGAAATGGTGTCGGATACGGTATTGTCGCAACCGCGTCTTCAACATTATTTTGAATTACATAAAGTTGACTGAAATTTTCAACATCTTCATCTGACCAGTTCTTCTCCCACAATCCACTTTTATCATTTAGTAATCTTATAGCGTCAACATCTACTATTTGTAATGTACTCATCGGTGGTTTGTCACGAACAGACACCGCTTCTAGTACCTGTTTAGTACGTCTACCCACAGCATCCATAGAAGGTCGGTTTTCAAATGGAACTTCTATGTTGCATTTCTTTCCGTACATGTCAGCAGCAATAAATAAAGTAAACACCATTATTGGTTTGGTTTATTATATCTGGTTAAAAAGATTGTTATAAATATGATAGAAAAAAAAGATTAATAAAGTATTCATTTCAGACCAAGAGTTTGATCATAAAGGTTGTTGTTGATGATGTCCTATTGGAAATATGATCAAATTAAAAAAAATTATCTTAAAATAAAATAATTATGATACAATTAAAACTATCTCCTCGTATGCAAAACGACCAGAGTCTATTTTTTGTCTTTATACTGAAGTCTTACCGCCAACAGCGAAAAATCAACCTTCCCCTTTTAGAGGGCAGTACAAAACCAAAAAAAAAAAAAAACTAAGGTTGCTGCATACACACTGTGGTTATTACTATTTTTTTTTTTTTTTTTTTAATTTTTTTTTTTTGCGTAAGCTTCTTCGGAAATTAAAACACAGCAACATCATCTCCTACTCCAGTTCGGTTGCTTCACACCAGCAGGCTCATCAGCGCGTAATTATCCATCGAATTCATGTTTAGATGTGTCCTTCGAGAAGGAGAGATGTGCACCTCCAACGCCGATAAAAACAGACGTCATGCGTCCTACATAACGATGCGTAATATTTAAGTTTTTCAAGTTTTTTTTTAATTTTTTCTTTTTTTTTTTTAAACAAAAAAGGTCTACCACTGCATGACCCTGTTGACACAAACCACTCTTACTGTTGATATCCCTGATGCCGAACATTTTATTAGGAATCACAAGTATTCAGTTATAATTAACTCGCTTCTAATGTTGATTGTAAACCTAAACAGCAGGTTCTTCAGTAGCCTTTAATGCTTCATGTGTGTTGTAGATAAGATCGATGACGTCGGAAAAGTTTGTTTCTGTTAAGGAAGCAGCGAGGTTGGTTCCAGGACTAACAAGACACTCAATGTACATACTGTCTTTGTTGTTCGCATATTTCGGTTCATCTCTTTTGATAATATTATTATTCATTGAAATCACATTCTTTTCATAATCAAATTCAGTTGAGTAGAATTTGAAAAAAAGTGGAAACAACATCTGAACAGACGTCCTATCAGAAGCTGTAGGCTGCGGGAAGAAGTGATCAACCGGTGATCTGATGATGGCCTGACCTGACTCTAGAATCTGTGAAGGATCCTGAAATAAAACAATATCTTTCATTAAAAGAAAGTACAACACCATAACAGTTAACGTGTAGCTGCTAAGTACTTTGTCAACACCTGTACGAACTGACCATTCTTTCAATCCTCTCAGAAGCTCTCCTACTACAACTGGTGATGATTGAACGTACAGAAAAACAATATTTGTGCTCTTCATTCTCTTTACTCCACAAGTGAGTTTAAACTTCATTGTGTCAATCATTCTCTGAGAGAGTTTGTCACATGAAGACTTCTCTACCCAGGAGTGGTCTCGTCCTCTGACAATCGAAATATCTTTGAAAGTGTCACTTAGAAGCATTTTACTCACAACCTGCACATCGATACCACGTTGAGAAGTAACTTCAAAATCGATGAAGTTGTCCGGATGGGTGCTGTTGGTCATCCAACTGCCAACAACGTGGACGGTAATTCGATCAGTCTTTGCGGTATTATTTCTAATCATATTATCGATGTAGTCACGTAACGTAGCAGCTAATTGTTGACCAACAGGAGACATTGGTGAGTATCCGAGAGAATTCTTAATCTCTTTAGCGATGACTTTTAACTTATCAGCTGGTACGTCAGGCATGTCGACGTTTTCCTTTGCGATTGGGACGTTCTTGAAACGAGCTCTGTCACGTTCACGTGCTCTTTCACTTCGAACTCTTTCTTCTTCCTTTTTGCGAGTTTCTTCAGCGCGGGTTAGTCTTCGAGGAGGAGTTCTTCTTCTGTCTCTTTCATAGCTTCTATCTCTTCTGCTGTCGCGATACCTGTCTCGACTGTTCCTGCGATCTCTGCGATCAAAGGAACGGCTTCGACTGCGATATCGACCCCGCCTCTCGCGATACGACATTGCTATTGATCGTCGCTGTGTGTGAAATAATAATAATAAATATATTCATCCTCGTACTAAGAAGGCCACCATTAAACACCTGTTAATAAAATAAGTCATACCAACCAGTGGAAGGATTACTTCAAACAGTGGCTGTTATGCAGTGAAAGTACTGCTGGCTGCTTGTGCAGAAGTTATTGTTTTTTTTTTCTATTTTTCTTTCTTTCTTTCAACCATTAATTCCCTTCAACTTTTATAAAGGGGGGCAATATTTTGTGGTTTTGGAAAAGGGAAAAAAAAAGAAGTGCCTTGCACAGCAACGTAATAACACTAAATTACAGTGTCTGTGCAAGAAACCAATTATGGTGAGAACTTTAAGGGAATACGTGTTGCCCAACATCGTTCAAAAGAGTTACTACAGGTATAAAACATAATAAATAAAAAAAAAAAGAAACTTCAAGTAGCGGCCATCTACCAGACGATCGACGTGGTTAATGGCCTGAAAACTCTTTTTTTTTCCTTTTTTTTTTTTTTTTTTTTAAATTCTCAATATTTTTTTTTTTTTTTTTTTTTTCCCCCTTCCCCCGTATTTTGCTGTTTCAAAAACGATCGACGAGTTCACAAAACTAAAGAGGTAATAGCGAAACTTTATTGTTACTGTTTATTTTTTTTTTTTTTCCCTACAATTATTATTATTTAAATTGCACAAGACACATTTTCACAGTGTTGAGTCAGTGGAAATGAATGTCTTACTTTGCTGACATATTTAACGTAACAAATACTGGCGACATGAATAAAAACAAAAATCTTATTTTAAAAAAAAGTGCAAAAAGTGTAAGGAAATGCAGCAAAAAAACAAAGTCGCTGCTGAATGTACGTATCCTTTCTTCACAACGCCTTTTTTTTTTTTTTTTTTTCATACAAACTCTTACTCTCCTTTCCTTTTTTTTTCGGCGGCAACTTATCCATCGCGTTACCGTTCCTACAGAAATCGGAACTCAACGTTGTACAATAGTGAAATAAAAGATTATTAAAAAAAAAAAAAAAAAAAAGAAGGAAGGAAAAAAAACAGATCACCCTATCCCAAAGGAGAGAGCGAGTGTGTGTGTGTTGCCAGGTTATTCATAAATATACTACACGGTACTGAATTGCAGGCCTACTAAGGTAAGCTTTTTTTTTTCTCCATTTGAACGAAAAGAAGAAAAGAGAAGGGAAAATAAAAAGGGTCGGTACTACTATGTCGCTAAACATTGTTTTATACCAATATGCACACACAAAAGAAGTGTCAGAGATAACGGATTATTTTTGCTCGTCTTCGACAGGAGGCTTACTTTCATCGAGGATGGGTTTCGCGTCGTGATTCGACTCCTTTTCAGTGGCATCGCAGAAGTAGCGAATGCAAGCATCCTCAAGAAGTCTTTGCCTGCCTCGAACGTCTTGGAAATCAGCTGATATGTCGGCAAGTGTTTTCTGAAATTCAAATATCTGATGACCAAAACTACCTCCTTCAAACCCAGAAAACGAAAACTTAAAGTCCCCCTCAGATCCATCACCTTTTCTGCAGTGTTCTGGAGGGTCAAACAACGAAGCTTTCGGCGCATGAGGAATAAAATTATAATAATCAATAGTCACTTTCATTGACCCATTCTCAATAGTGGTAACGTAGTCAGCTGGTTCCACGTAAGGTGATACTTCAGTGTCATCATCGTTTTTATTTTGTTCTGATTCTTTGTAGTATCTCCAGTCTCTGTGATCATCTGGATCTTCAGCGTTCTTATTAGATGAACTTGGACCTATTTCCCGACGATACAATCTTGAGTAGGTAGTTCTCCATGGAATCCAATTAGCAGGAGGAGCTTCTCTCGCTGTTTTGTTTTCTTGTTTAGCATAGAAATCGAGACCGTGGAGTTTACCTTCCATATCTCTAACGACACCAGAGTATCTGGCTACAAAAGTATCTCTTACTAATGCACGTTCTTCATTCAGTACGCTACCCTTTGGAGCAGCGAATGGCATTAGCGCTCCGTTTACCGTAACATTGACGCAGTTAGAACCAGTCATCAGGTACAGTCGTTGCTCTCCAAATCTGGCGATGAAACTAACTTCTTTACCTTGAAATTCATGTTCCATTCTTAACCACTGATTATCACCATCGTAATAAATGGAACCAGCTTGCGTTATACTTCCCCATCCACCATCGAGAGGAATTGTTGATCCAGTTCTTACACTAAATCTCTGAGGGAATAAATCTGTTGGAGCATTCCGAGGAGCAGCTTCGACACTCGCTAAAAAAATAGCTGCGGCTGTGAACCGCCACATTGTGATAACACGCACAAATATACACCTGTTTAATGAATATTAATATATTGTGAAGTTTGCTTACTGAGAATCTGTAACTTTTTATAACTCATCCCTTTTTTTCACTCTACAACAGGGCCATAAACTTCACGAACAATAAAAGAAACTACAAACTCAAATCACAAAGCTGATGAGTTGAACATAAGCAAGTATTTCCTTACTCGAGTTTTTTTCTTTCTTTTTTAATTTTTTTGTTTTTTTTTTTTTTTTTTTTTCTTTACAAAAAAAACCGAAGAAAAAGAAAAAGGAAAAAAAAAAATGTTAAAAAGAACATAAGCAACCTCGATTATTAAGAGCGGTGGTTAATTCTTCTTTTTTTTTTTTTTTTTTTTTTTTTTTCCCCACGTGGTTGGACTGGCGAATGACAACGTCTATGATGCAACAAATAACCTAGGCTTCCGTGGTGCGATTGCCATCACAAAATAACTGAGATTAAGGCTTTCCTATACAACTAGGAACTCATCAGTTCTACGTTGAACTGAAGGCAATACCAAAGATTAAGGAGATTAGCACTAGGGGGAAAAGAAGAACCAAAAAAAAATGGTGTTTTATTCAACAAGCGGATCGGGTTTAAACAGAGAGCTGAAGCAGCTTTGAACCATAAACAACCGTTTGATATAGCCAAGTGAGTACGGCTGAATAAATATTTCTTCCATATAATTACTTCTTGCTACAAAGAAAGCATCTAAGGAGTTATTGAGAAAGAATGGGGAGGGAACAAAAGAACAAAAAGAGAAGACCTACTAATCACACGAAACATAATAAAATAACTCCTAGATGTTGTTGTCTTACAGGGTAGGGGGAATGAGGGTGAGTGGGAGTGGAGCGGGAGGGTATTCTAATCGCCAGTTTCCACTTTGGAGTCTGTTGGCGCACTTCAACATTTCATCTAATTTCAGACTACAACGTCCCTCTGCCTCCTCTCAGTCAGTAGGGTTGCGTCTTGACTACTATTTCATCAGTAGGTTAGGAACAAGGAATCTTACAGGTCTATCAATGTGAGTCACTTTGTCTACTTTTGATTTGTACGATCTCAAAGTGTGATAAACATCAGCTCAGGTAGTACTGTCACCTGATGTTTTTATTGACTCATCTTCTAATTCTGTCGGGGGTGCCATTCCCTCAGTTCCAAACTCTGGTGTAGTCAGTAGAGTGATGTGTTGCACGGAGTCGATTATTTCCTTTTGTTCGAGTTGTTTTTTCAAAGTTTGATTTTCAGACACAAGATTTAATATCATATCTTTTTGGTGTTCTATCTCTTCCTTAAGTCGTGAGAGTTCTGATTGACATGATGATGATGAACACTTTAATGAGTTCCTGTCTCTAACTTGATCTCTACTCACAGATCTCGTTGATGATGCTACTGGAGACCCACCTCCGAAAGTACTTCCAAAACCAGCTGATGCCATGCTATTCACAGAACTTCTTAAAGATGGAGATGTTGTTTTTCTTAATCTTGCTGATGGAGAGATAGTTCTCGTAGTGTTCCCTGTTCTTAGAGTTTTCTTAACAGGTGGACGACCACTAAGACTGCTTAACGCACCCCTTGGTGTTAACTTACCTCTTGAAGGAGGATTATGAGTATGAGTGTTTGATCTTCCAAAAGAGTTACCCGCACCAGAGTTGTGAGATTTCAACGATGCGTGTCCAGCTGATTGAACGTCCCAGTCTGATTTATTATTTTGGTGAGTTCCCTTTGACTGTCTACACAGTCCACACACTGTTGGATTCCCCCAGGCTGCTTTAAATCCTTTACATTTATTAACTGAAATATCCGACAGATCTGATAGGGTACTAACCTGATCAAGTCGTCTACTTGGAGAATTTACACTTCTCGTGAGTGAACCAGGTATATGTTTATTTATATACTTTGCTTTTAATGATTCAGGAGCACCGTTGTGTCTTGCTGGAGAATTTGATCGTGATTTTGGTGGAGTTGGGCTTCTACGAGGAGTTATTTGAGGGCTTCTACTGGGTGGTGTAGGTGGTACAACCCAAGTGGGTCCCATCGCTTTACAAATTCCCTCAACTTGAGAATGACTCAAGTGATGATACATTGCTTGAGTTAGTTCATCTTCACCTCCGTACTTACCCGCGAGTATCGTTGCTAATTCACGACCATTGTGACGACAACTGTCACTGGCATCGTTTAGAAAAGAGTTCAAAGATTTTAATAACAATCCTGTCTTAGCATATCCACGAACATGAAGATCACCTGATCTCTTAACACACAATGATATTACTGCGACTCCTTGTGATCTGAGAACACCGTTTTTACTATTTGTCAAAGCAACTAATATTCGATAAAGTAATCTGAATCGAAGATGATCAGTAATAGCAGCGGTAATCTCACTAAAACAATCATCAGCGGCATCTCTTAAGAAATGATTATCAGAAGCAGATATTCGTAAAATTTCGTAACTAATCAATTCCAATTGAGCTTCCAATGACTTCTGATCATGTTTAACTCCCTTGACAATATCAGTAAAGGTTTGAAGGGCAGTCTTTACTACAGCTGATCGTAAACTTCTAATACAGCCAGTTATCGCTTGTAAGGCTGACTGTAAGCAGCCGTTTAGCATCTTTTGATGATGAATTGCTACCCGTTGAATTACTGATAAGCCTTCTACCTGAACTTCCCAATCTGGTTTTTGAATATCGTCAATAGCAGTCATGAGACGCCTGTTTGAGATGTGAGGAATCTTTGTCATCTTTGGTGATGATGGTGATGATTGTTTATTAAAGGGTGATCCGGGTAGGTATTTTGTTATTGGTGTGTTAGCATTAGTTGGAGTTGATACGTTTCCAGGCCCAACATCAACTTTAAGTGGTGATAACAGCAGACTATCATGTTGACGAGCAGCTGTTGCTGTTGATGATGACGGTGATCCAGTCGGCTCATCCATCGTTGATGGCAATTCATTCCAAATATTCGCAAGTTTTGAATTTTCATCCTCTCCAGCACACGCCACAGCATTCGGACTTATCACAAACGTATGAGTTAAGTGATCGAGTACCAGAGCATCCTCACCTAACAATTCATCATTACAAGTGACATCTAAGTGTTCTGGTAGAATCGTATTAACTGTCACTGGAAAGCCATCAAAGCTAACCAACGGAGTCATGACTCTCTTTAATTCAGAGATTGTCATTCCTCTTCTGTTTGGAATTCTAATGCCTATCGCCTCATCCTCTCCCTGACCTGATATTCTCATCCATACCTTCACCTTTTCCTGTTCCATTTCAGTATCATGTTTCGCCCTTTTTTTTAAAAAAGAATGGATGATATTATTACTAAGAACGGTCATACTGAAAGCGTGTTAGGTTAATTTAAACCCATTTCTATAAAAAACAATCTCGTACAGTAACATTATGTGAAAATATCTAAAAATTCATTGTCGGTGAGTCTAGTCTCTCCAGTTTTCCATCCCTGACATTGGTCTGTAAGAGCTTCTATGGATATTGTTAATAGCTCCGAATTTAAATAGGTTTTCTCTGTGAAGTTTTGTTCCGTATGCTCGATGTTTGTGAAATTGGTATTCTGGGAAATCATCAGATATTCTCAGAACACAACCATCACGAACAGTCTTAGCAACAATAGAAGCCATTGATATTTCCAAGTGAAACAGGTCTCCTGATACTATCTCTGCGGCAGGAACTCCATGAAGGACTCCTTCTGAAGATTTTGGTGTTATTCTCGTGGGAGAGGATAAAATACTTTTACCATCGATAATGATTCCAACTTTAGACGACGGGTACTTCTTCTGAATAGCCGACAATAGTATTTCTGATGATGTAGACATCGCCAGTCTCGTTTGATGCAAAATATTCGAAGAATCGATTTCCGCAGGCAACCGCAGATCAACAGCTGTCAGTATATCTGGATTTCTAAACACGATGTCGAGAATTTGAGTCCTAGCCTTCTCTGATAACAACTTTGAATCACGAACACCTTCGATAAGTGTCTGAATAGGGATCGATGCTGCTGCTGCTGCAACTGGTCCTGCCCAACATCCTCTTCCAGCTTCGTCTATTCCAATTAAATGTTCAACTCCCCATCTTTCTTTTAGATGTTCACCTTCTTTAGAAAGTTTTATTAACCTATCCCATTCACTTTCATTATTGTTTTTATTAATACCAGTTTGATACATCGTCCATTCTCCTTTTGTTGTTGTGGAGAACGATTGTGTTTGTTTAGATGTACAAATTCGTTTAAGAGATTTTGAAACTTCTGATTTTATTTTTGATCGACACAGAGGAAGGTGTTTCATGGTAATATTAAACCTGAAAGTACAATTGATAAAATAATAATTCAGATTGCAAATATTTTTTTCCAATATATACGACTATGATTTCTCTATTGTCGGATTCAACAACTCTGAAGAAGGAAGTAGATTGAAATGACAAACAGTTCTAGTCACCGATAATAGGAACTTTAAGTATCGCAGTTAAGTAACTTCAATCGAATCGAATTATATGAAACAGACAACGACAACACTCACTGAGATGAATTTAATGGATTTTAGTGTCTTCACTTACTAACAGATTGATAGGTCTCTTACACAGTTCATGTTGTTTTGGTAAATAAACCCAACTGACCAGACAGATTGTAATCACTGATGGACACAATCACAAACTTAAGATGATGGTGGTGGCGGTGCTACTACAGCATGATGATATCCCTGTTGTGATTGTGGCTGCGACTGTAGAGGTGCAATCGGTTCATGTTCATGTCCATTTCCAGTTGTAACAGTTGAATAGTTCCATTGTACTTCCTTTCCCTTTACGTAGTCACTCATAAAGAAGTAATCCAACAGACGTGTCGATAAATAAGCTGTAAACCCTCCCAAAAAAACAGGAAGAATCTTCCTGCCAACCTCCCTCACACTTGACATATGTTATCAAAAATTGACCTCTGACCGAGAGAAATTATTTATTTATTTATTTTAGAAATCCCAACACTAGTACAGCATGGTAAGCTTACGGAGTATCAGTTATTTTGTTCGATACCACACAAAGTTAAAGACTCCCTCAGGCGTGAAGGGACGTTGTGACTGATTGTATTGATTACTGTTAAATAAGAAAATATGTGAAAATTTAAGAATTTTAATATAAAATTTTTTTTTATTTTTTTAAGTTTCTTACGATTGCAGTTAGTCTCTTTAATTATTCAAAGAGAAGAGAATACTTTCTTTAAAAAAAAAAGAAAATAAATAAAACAATATAACAAATTTAAAAATAACAAAAAGTGACAGTGACAGGATTGGGGAAGAGAGAAAAAAAGAAGGAAAAAAAAAAGGGACTTGACAAAGAAATAACGAATGATTAGCTGTGTTACAGTTGTCCACAAACACTCTTTTGAGAACAAAAAATAACAAATTGCAATTACTACAATGCCCGGGCAAAAAAAAAAAAATTGATATCTGAATTTGAGCAGCCAATTAACATCCACGTTTTGAAACATTAATTAAAATAAAAATAGGCAGGGTCACTATTAAGAAACCAACCCCCCGTAAAAGAGTTACAAAAGAAATGGTTAAGAACAGAAATACATCTAAACAAAAATTACAGCACGCAACGAACTAGAACACGCATGAGGGCACAAAACACCAATGAAGTCAGGAGGGTGAATTCACCCACGTGAGCTGATTTTAGAATGTTTTTTTTATGTTGTAACAACAAACTTAACACAAATTAAAAAAAAAACTTTAGAAAAAAAGCGAGGCTTCACAAGAGGAGAACTAATAAACATATCATTTTCACTGACACAATAAAACAACAACGTACCAACACACGATCGGATACGTTTTGCGTAGTTTACTTATTTTATCCTCCTCCTCCTCCTCATCTCCACACTTTTTATATATCATAGGCATCATGCATACATACGCAAGGAAACAATTGATGCAGCTTGATACCATTGTCTCCTACCTTTCAATCTTGTTTGAGTGTACAAATGATGCACGAGATAACATGAACTCACATTGGCTACCAAAGTAGCAAATTTTGAACAACGAGAGTCAGCTGAAGTCCGTGTTGCTAACAATTGTATAAAAACGATACAACGAGGAAGAAAGATTGAAACTGAAAAAAAAAAAAAAAAAAAAAAAAATTGATTCTGTTTTGTTTTTTTTTACTGTTTTGACTTTGAAGTAACTAATTGTAATTATAAAGAAATTTTAGGGAACAAAAAAAAATTAAACTATTGTAATAAGAAAAACAACGTAACAGATATGTACTGACCCTCTTACATGTCTTCCCCTATTGTACGTATACAAACATTATTTGCTAAATTAAACAAAGAGGAAAAATAAATGACTCAGTGTGAACTCTTCTATTTTTTTTGGTATTAAATAAATACAGACTAACATTTTCACCATTACCTGGGAAGGGGGAGTCCGTATATTAAGAAATACAAAATCAAGTGTCATTAACCGGAAAAAAAAAAAAAAAAAACCACTAAAAAGAATTTACAAATTTAGATGAAGAGATTTGATTTTTTTTTTTTTTTTTTTTTTAATTTTCCCTTCTTCCTTCTGGTAGGTTAGAGATCACCAGGTGTTTTTTTTTTTTTTTGTTTTTTTTGCCATTTGTACAATGACTTTAGTCCAATTAAATTGATAACAATAACATTAATCATAAGTTTTTGAGATTTTCCAAAAAACTTACCAAAAAAAAAAAAAAAAAAATGCAAAAACGGTTGAAATGAAAAATCAATTTTGAGAAAAAGAAAACACAACACCCGTTTGTGAAGGGAAACCCCCCATCATCAATTAAGAAGTCTTTTTTAAAAAAAAAAAAAAAATATGTTCTGCTGGTTTAATCTAATTTTCTTTTCTTGCCATGGTTGCCTTATTAGAATGTAAGAAGTGATCAAACGAATCAAGACGTGGGGATTGTGACTACGATGAGCACGTAGTTAGATGGGTCGTCTTCGGTGTTTTCCTTCTCTTTAGGTTGTTCTCTATTCGTACTAAAACTGTCGCACAGAGTAGAAAGAATAACCTAGGATGGAAAAACACCTTAAAAAAAATAAATTCACGTTCTTCCCTTGCACCAATAAAGCTCCTCTCCTCTTCTTCAGACAAGACCACCAAGTTGATTGACCAACAGGGTGTTATACTATAAAAAAAAAACATTTTAAAAAAAAAATTGGTTTTGCAGCACATCGCAAGTCCAAATAGATAACTGGGAAGACGTGATGGTCCATTCCGGAAATAACAGCTACAGTGTTCCTTAATATTTTCTATTTTTTTTTTTTTCTTTTTTTTTTTTTTTTGTTTGATATCACCCTTGCCTATTAAACTACATAAACTAACACCATAACTGGAAAAGTGGAATTAAAGTACAAGAAAAAATTAAAAAAAAAATAAAGAAATCACACAGTTCGACTGCTACCCGTAGAGAATATTGAATATTAATTCATGAGACTATCGAAAAGCATTTGTTAAAGCTCGATAAGCACCAAGATAAGGTGCTACCCATCGATGTCGTAGCATCTCTGCAGGTGTAGGTCGAAGCTGTGGATCCCACTGCAAAGTTCTGATGATCAAATCTCTCAAATCAGAATGTTGTCGTAGCGGCTCAAAGACATCACTACTCATATTTCCATACGCTGATACCGCTGGAAATTGTTTTGGAGGAGGTCCAATAACCGATGCGATGCAAGATAACAATTCAGAAGTACTACAGCCACAATCAAACAGAGGCCTACCAACAACAAGCTCAAATAGTAAGCATGCAAGAGACCAACTATCACTTTGTTGAGAACCGTCTGAATACTTTAAAAGTAATTCTGGTGCTGTGCAGAATGATATTTTATTTGATACTTGTGGGAGACCCTTCTCAACAAACTGAGACATCGTTATTGACGACACTCCTCCTAATAAGATTTCACGGAAATCATCAGTGCAACACTTTATATGAGAATTAGGTCGTCCTGGATACCTCGACGAGAATAGCAACCTGCGAGTATCAACAGACGGAACGCGATATCTAATGTCAGATCTGCAGAGTCCACCATGGAATTGTACTCCATTGTTGTACCAGGTTTCTAATTGAGATATGGCTGATATAATTATATCTCTTGCTAAGTCGAGTGTTCTTTTTAATTTAAAAGGTTCGGGAGAAGCCCCTGCGACAGCTCTAACACCAACAAGAAGAACATCACCAGTACCAGACTGAGCAGCAAACGCTGTTTGAAAATCACAATGAGAAATACCACTATTCTGTAACAGTGATCTACTCAAAGCAATTGACCTATCTAATTGTTGTTCTGTCTCTGGAGTGTAAGGAAGGATTTCAAGGACGGCAAAGTCGCTGTCATCGACGTGCATGCACAACCATCCGATACCATCATCAGCTCTTTTTAAAATTTTATAATCTCCTAACTTCTCATCTATCGGATTTGATACCTCTTCTCGAGTACTCCTTCCTCGAGAAGGACTTCTATCAATTCTTCGAGATGGCACATCCGGAGTACTTGCTGACACTCGAGTTCGAAGATGCTTTGCAGGACTAACAGGTCGTTTTACTGACGGGGTACGACGCTTCTTTAGGTTAGTAGTGGTGGTAGTGGTAGTGGTAGTGGTAGTGGTAGTGGTAGCCCCTGTTCTCATATTTGATAATTGAAGTGGTCCAGTGATTGGATTCTTTTCTTGTTTTGATGAACGCATTTCTTTATGGTTCCTCCCTCGCGGTGGTGAGAGTGACAACCGACCATCAGGAATCTCACTGAACTCAGGAAGTGATTTATTGACGGAAATATTTTCAGCTTGCGGCAGACTTTCTTCCAACGCCTTCCGACAATCACTGTCGTCAGATTGAGTAGCGTCTTGTGTAACATCTTCACTTAAAGATTCTCTTTCTTGAGATGTAGACTTCTGATGATAAATTAAAGTCGGACTCACTGGTATTGAACCTCCTCTCTTACCAGGCATCCAAGGTGATACCTCAAGTGGTGACATACTAGCGTATCGTTGTCTTGGTGGTGAAGGTGTCTTTAATTCAGTCCTGGCACTTCGTTCCCTTTCGGGTGAACTTTTAGTAATTGCTTTTGGCATTTTTGTAAATTCCGGTTGTTTCACTTTTGTAGGACTCTCCCAGTAGGATACGAGACTGGAGACAGCTGCTTGTGGTCCGTCGAGGACTTCTGTCTCAGCATTTGCACGTCTCACATGACTGATAGGAGAGAGTCCCCTAGGGGATACTAATGATTCTGAACCTCCTTCTGTCACAGCAACAGATGGAGGACGCGTCCTCCCAAAATCCGAACTTGCCGAAGCTGCAACCGATGGTGTGGTTGGTGTCGCTGGCATATCACTGGCAGTAATTTGATTGTTAATCGCTCGAGGAGTACTAATCTGATGTTGACTTGCTCCTCGTGGAGATAATAAAATTATAGCCTGCGGCTGAGGATCAACTGACGCATCAATTCCACTTTCTCTGGGAGTGTTTTGATCTGGAACTTGAGGAGAGATTATAACTTGTGAAGGAACTTCAGATGGTGTGCTGTTGAAGTCAACACGTGGACGAGACCCAGCAGGTGAATTAACAATAACTACCTGACTTGATCTATCCTTACCACTTTCTAGAACTGGTGATGATAACTCAACAGATCGAAGTACTATCTCTTCTCCTCCTTTCCACTTTGGAGAACTCGGAAATTCTCGATCACCACCATCCCACTTTGGTGATACATCAACTTGAAGAGAAGGTGCACGTGATTCCACCACATGACTTGGATCGTCTGCTTTCTGTTCTGGTGGTTGTGGTAGAGCAGGTGCTTTTTGAATGGGATCCATAGAAACTTTTACTTCTTTTTTTCTAAGCATCACAGGAACTATCACAGTCTTGTGTTTCTTAGCTTGAGTAACACTTCTCTTACTCGGGGAACTTGACTCTGAAATCCTGGGTGACAGTGGAGGTGTAGCCGACAGTAAATCGGTTGCTACAGACATTGGCGAATTTGAAATACCCGCTGATTGTATACTTCTGGGAGATGCTGGGCTTAAACTAGCAGTTCGAGGCTTTCTTTTTCTCTCAAGCATCGGAACTGGAGATGTGACGCACTGACTACGTTTTTCATCATCAAAATAACTTATTTGATCTGTAGAATGCTCAACATGTTCTACCGAATGAACCTTAGATTTCTTAATACAACCTTTAAGAGGTGACAGTGTTTGTGAAGCTCCAGTACGGTCATTGTTTTGTGGAGGAAATACATCAAATTGAATCCGTTTATTTTTACTAACTCGATATTGATTGTATGTACTCTCAATGGAATCAATTGGATCTGCTGGTTGTTTATGAAACAACGAATATTGAGAATCTTGAGTTGCAACTCTTCCTTTGTAGATGTCACTGTGAAGCTCAAAGTCTGGATCGGTATCGTGATATCGAATGATTTCAGATGTGAATCCAGTTGGTTCTTCAACGTGTAACGATTCGTTGTGTGATTGTAGTAGCATATCAGGTTCTGGTGAATGTGATTGTCTCTTTCTTTGTATCGATTCCGCGTTTGTTATATTTGTTGGTGATCCTGGACTTGACAATGAAACCCTAGCAATTGATAATCCATCACTATACCCTCCATCATTTCTTATTGGTGATAAAGATAATACTCGTCTAGTGTCGTTGACGTTGTAGTTGTCAACTTTCTGAGAGAATTCATTCTCTACATTATTATGATTCGAGTAACCAGACTCTTCAACACCATTACCATTAATAGAAGGCAGCAACACTAACTGAGGTGCTTCCTTACTAGTGTCATAATCTGAATTAACTGCTGGTAGCTGCAACGGTGGTACTGCTGCTTCCATTTGAGGCCTGCTTGAATGTTGTGTAGGGCTCTTTTTCTTTTTATTTTGGTGAGTTAGTCGCGGCTGTGATGCAGGACTGCCACTGAGTTTCTTGTCTCTGCCCGGAGTGTGTTTTCCGTTTTCTGACATTGTTTTTGGTTTTGACGGTGGAGTTCTTATTCCCCTACTACCTCCTGGAGACTTTTTAGAAATAGTTGCGACATTCCAAGATGGTTTATTCTTTAAACCATCAGGTGCTAGTATCGATCCCGAGCCACGTCGAATCGGAACAGGACTACCTCCTCTTCTACTCGTTGACATCAACGGAGGTGATTTCGGAGACATGCCGGGTGACTTTTTCCCTACAAGTGATCGATCTTTTTTCATTCTCGAATTAATTGGAGTGCTTAGAGCTCTTCTGGTTCGTCGGGTAGCTGTTGAAAGTGGTTTTGTTAATAAAACAGATTGAAGAGCTAATTTAGTCTCCCTTCGAGCGGTATCAGTTCGCTTTGGTGAAGCAGGTGATGATCTTGAGCGGTATGAAGGCCTGGGTCTTGTTTGTTTATTTCCATTTATTTCTTCATCGAACACCAACATTCTAGAATCTACATCTTGTTGAGTATTAACGTTCATCATTCTACCACTACTAGCTCGAAGGTACTCATGACGTATCTTCTGAACTTGAGAAACTGATGGTCTCAAAGTTTCCTCATTGGGAGGTGCAATATTATTTTTTTCAGCAAACACTTCCTTCGAAATATGAACATAATCAGCCTTTGATATAAGCCTGTTTGGATCCAACGTCCATTTCGCTATCTCAGACTGAGGTATACCTAATAAACGATGACCACGGTGTTTAATGTATCTATAAAACGTATCCCAAGGCACTGGAAAATCAAACGAAACGTCCAGCGTTATGTAATTCGCCCAAAGATCTTGCAGTTCAGAAATTATATGCCTCGGTATCTTTTCAGATAAGGGACTTTCTTTTATGAGTTTACAGACTTTCATGCAATCCCTAAATAGAACAACGCAGTGACCCATAAAGGCAAGGCTGGCTACGACTCCAATTTCATTGCCGTAGGTGAATAAGCGACCACATCTATTCTTACCCTGTTGCCTTATATCAAGTGAGCTATAACCTTTTGAGTAGATTGCATGGGAGATGACACCTTCCATTTCCACATTCAGGAGGACTTTCCCTGCAAGGGTTCGACACTCGTCAATCATTTTATTATTTTTTTTTTAATTATTTTCTTTTATTGTTATGCCATTTGATACTGATGTAGAGGAAATAATAGTTGAGAAACATTTTTTTTTTTTTAAAAGAATAAAGTAAGGTAATATTTATTAAAAAAAAAACAAAACAAAATGAAGAAACTAAAAACAAGTAATCTGCCGCACTTGTGTAAATATAATTAACCTTCTTTGGGGGATAGTAGCTCACTGGTTATGTTTATCTTGAATTCTTCAATCATAAATGCAGTAATATCTAGAAAACAATAAAACAAACAACAAGATTCTGAACTATTAGTCGTAATCAAGTCTCGTGAGGTAGCAATCACTTTCCTTTAGTTGCATCAGCTCTCAGTCGCTTCCAATCTAAATTACCTCCAAAGAGTGAGTCATTGACTCTCGTGATTCCAGCTCTCACCTTGTGTAGATCATTACATGAGTATGGCCAACATTTAAATAAATCCGGATTCATCTCTGCATCTGGATGGCTGTGAGGTGAAACACCAGGAACCTCAACAATTACAGGACCCTTCTTAGGTGGCATATTTATTTTCTGTGAAAAAAAAGAATTTATCAGACGTAATCAATACAAACTTACTTAAAAACTGTTTGAATATTTTCCGTGTGTCTCAAAACCACAATAATTTACACAAAAAAACAAAGTAGCGGCTAAACAAAAGTGTTCACTGTTGAGTGAGCGGTCGGTAAGAAACTCGACGACGAACAGAATTCCGAAAGAAATTTATATTCAAAACAAAAAGAATAAGAACTACCAAGTGAGTTACCAATTATCTACTTCATGATAACCATCACAGGCTTTATTAGGTACAAGTAACACTTGACTGTGAGATACCACAGCAACCGTCTACTTCCCTAAATAGGAAGTGTACGTGCGGTGCTTTCTGGAGCTGCTGGGGTGTCAATTGGTGTTGGTGGTGCTGGTGGATCCTCAATTGGCATTTCCATAAAAGGAGCAGTGTCATCAGAATCAGAGCAACCACTTCCTTTTGAAGGTGACTCAGCATGTCGAATTGACTGGTTCTGACCTGAAGAACTATTTGTTGGCATTTGATGAATACCTCTCGGGATTGGAACAGGCATTGATTTCTGATCTGGTTTAGCTGAAGAACCATCTTGTCCTTTTCGTAACCTCGTCACTTCTTGACAAACTGCTAGAAACCTTACTCGAATCGAACCGACTCTCGCTTCCAACGCTGCTGTCTGCGATGTCGATATCTCTTCGAGGTTTCGATATTCTTGATTTTGATTTGCGATTGTTTCCGCTCTGTCAGTTAGTTCTCTCTCTAACTTTTCAATAATTCTCTGCGTGGCTGCTGTCGTTTCTGAATGTGACATTAGCTCTCTCCTTAAATTTGATATTTCACCATCCTTTTCTCTGAGTGTTTTCATTAGCTCTTGTCCTCGAGGGATGTCTTCAAGCGGAGGAACGTATTTATATTCCGTCACTGACGTATCTGTGCTGACACCTCTCGATGTGAATGCCGTCGGGATTGCCTGGTTTTTTTAGTTTTGTTGGTTTCTCTCTTTTTTTTTTGTTTTTTTTTTCTTTTAAACTGTGAAATCACATACCTCAGTTGTAGTCGCAATGTGAGCAACGATAGCAAGAGAACTCGCAACCATTACAGGAGAATATTCAGATATAAGTGGACGAACAGTCTCGTCTGTTAAGTGGAAAATGACAACAGCCGTGGCAAGAGATGCAACAGACGCTGCTAGAGTTGCTTGTCTAACGTTTACTGGTTGGGGAAACAAATTCGGAGACGGTTGTCGCGACATTGTCATAATAAGATCTTCAGCTACTCTACTACTGCAGTGTCTCTCTTCGTGTAGCTCTAATTTTAGATCAGAAAGTTGTTTTTGAAGAAGAACAACCTGAGAAGCAATTCTGTCGGATTTCTGATTGCCATCACGAAGATGAGCAACCGAACGAACGGCTTCCTTTATTTCAGCTGCTTGAACTTTAATCATATTATGCTGTTTAGCAACGTACAGTTCCTTCTCTTGTAACTCAGCACGTTGTTCTTCAACTTTTTTTCGAAGCATTGCATTAGTATGTTTTAATATAACAAAGTCTGCCATATTATTTCTATCGGATCTCTTCTCAACATTCTCATTAACAAGTTGGATTACCGCCTCCTCATCAAGACCAAAACTTTCTTTTAATTTCTTTAATTCAGTTTTTTTTATTTGAATCACCTCACCTTCTTGTTTACTTAAATCTACACTTGACTCTCTCACTTTCTCAGCAATCGGTGTCGGCTCCGGTGTCGGAGTTCTACTGGTATCAGGATCCATAGTATACAACGAAGGGAATTCCCTTCTTTAAGTACTATGAAGAAAGAATAATCATTAAAAGAACAATACATTATTAGATAAACAAGACAAAAGCACAAGTTAGATTTGACTACTTGTCTTCTCACAGAAGAACTACTAAAAAAAGAAAAACATAAAAAACACGTAACAAGAATTATTGTTACTTTTCGTCGTCGTTGTCGTTGTCGTTGTCTTTGTCATCGTCATCTTCGACGAAACAAAGGAGAGGACTCACAACACCGACAGTACGACTGAGGAGGAATAATTAAAATAACAGAACAACAACAACAACAACTCTCAGGAACTACCAAAAAAACAGAACGATACGAAGATGAGGCCAGCGGCCCATCAACATAACGAGTGATAGGTGTTCACATCAGCGGGCAAGGGATCAGAACACACAAAGTAGCAACAGGCTACTCACTTTGGACTTTGGTCGGCAAATAATATATCAAAAAACAAAAAATGAAACCAAATATGAACGTTAAATATGTTTGTAATAAAATTAAAATAAAATAAATGAAAACCGAAAGGCTAAACAAGAAGCCTCTTTTCCATCAGCCGGTCCAACGGAACAGACATGCCGATGCGTTCGGTGAGCCAAAAAAAAAAACAAAACAAAAAAACGAGAGAATCAAAGATAAATTGATAACTATAATTACTACAGAAATACAGCTCACGGAGTGCTGCAGTGATCAAAAAGATGATGGACAGAGTTAGTTCTCATCAGAACAGGGTTAGTAGACACGCAAAAGAGTCGTCACTACCTGTTGCAAGTCTCCACCATGCTGAGACAACAGAGACTTGACTTCCTCAGTGATGGGGAATCCCATCCCAGAGATCAACATAAGCTCTGCTGAATAGTCGTCGCCGCTGCCATTCTGCTGCGGACTTTGTTCCATCGACGCTGCAGCTGATTCTTCAACTTCGTCTCCAATCACAATGTCCATTTCGTTTTCCGTCTCATCCGAGCCTGCCACCTCTTCCGCTTCTTCTTTCACTTCGATGAATGTCACCTTGCGACACCGAGCCCCGTGGGTACCCGAACCACGACGGCATTGCACGCAGCAGAACTCCTTCACCGCGCCCGTGCAGGCGTACGAACAGGAGCGGCATTTTCCTTCAATCGAAACGGGTGCCTCTTCGAAATTAACGCACTTCCTGCCGTGTGATTTCGGGTTCGCGGAATTCCTTTTACAGCAGGGCGGTGTGGCAACTACTTCATCACTCACTCTCTCAGTTGCAGCAGGTGGCGATTGCGGTGCTGACGATGCGTCACCCTCTACCGAATGCGGGACTTGTCTGAGGCATCGAGGGCCGTGTTCACCTGGATTCCGAAGGCATCTGAGACAACAGTATCCTTCAACAATTCCACTGGTTGAGTAAGAACAGTTGCCACACCTTCCCTCACTTTTCACTTTCGCAAGCTTCTGTCGACGGAGGTTTCTGAACTCTTGGAAGAAACATTGTGATTCGCTTTTCAGTTCCTGCGGTGCTTCATTCGATCGCGGCGAAGAGTGAGTGACTCTGCGGCATCGAGGCCCGTGTTCACCTGCATGATTCCGACAACGCTGGCAGCAGTGGTCGCTGACAACACCAGTACTTGAGTACGAGCAGTTGGCACACTTCCCTTCGATCTTCAGAGGTGATTCTTCTTCCAACCGCACACATCGCTTTCCGTGAACCCCCGGGTGCTTCATGTTCTTTTTACAGCAAGGCACTACTTCCTCCTGCGCGGATGTTGCTTCTCTGTCGGCACCTCCCTCAGAGTGAACGATTCCACGACAACACGGTCCATGTCCTTCCAGTCCCTGTCGGCAGCGGTTGCAGCAAAACCCCTCAACGACACCGGTACTCGAGTATGAACAGTTAGTACATTTCCCTTTTATTATCATTTGATGATTCGATCCCAAGGGCAGTCTTGGAAACCCAAAATGTCTTCTTCGAACGCACCCGAAATCGCGCATCATCTCTCCACAGCGACGACGCTCGTTACTGGCCCTCAGCTTCAGCAACTCGTCCCCACTTCTCCTCCAAATGTCGAGACACTCTTCCCACTCTTCCGGTGTGTCAACCGTCACGTAGTCTCCTTCATCATCGACGTACTCAATATTGAATGATCCCCTCACCCACTTCTTAATTGTATTCGACATCGTATCGAAGCTGGGTGATACCAATCGTGTCCTTCTCTTCTCTTCCGATCCATTCATCCTCACTACCGTGACTTTCATTTGAACTTCTGACATCTTTTCTTTTTATAATATTCTTTTTTGTAAAAGCGGTGTAGAAACTGTGTAAGAGGGGAGGAGAAATGAAAGCTGACGGAAAACCTCAACACGAATGCCAATCTACGTGACGTTTGTTCTCTTTCAGATTACAGAAATCAAACGATGTATGTGGTGAAGCAAGGGAGTGGGTTGCATGTCATCAACAACATGTCAACAACAAGTTGGTGTACAACATGAGCAATGACACACAAGTAGCATAAGTTAGATTTGACTACTTGTCTTCTCACAGAAGAACTACTAAAAAAAGAAAAACATAAAAAACACGTAACAAGAATTATTGTTACTTTTCGTCGTCGTTGTCGTTGTCGTTGTCTTTGTCATCGTCATCTTCGACGAAACAAAGGAGAGGACTCACAACACCGACAGTACGACTGAGGAGGAATAATTAAAATAACAGAACAACAACAACAACAACTCTCAGGAACTACCAAAAAAACAGAACGATACGAAGATGAGGCCAGCGGCCCATCAACATAACGAGTGATAGGTGTTCACATCAGCGGGCAAGGGATCAGAACACACAAAGTAGCAACAGGCTACTCACTTTGGACTTTGGTCGGCAAATAATATATCAAAAAACAAAAAATGAAACCAAATATGAACGTTAAATATGTTTGTAATAAAATTAAAATAAAATAAATGAAAACCGAAAGGCTAAACAAGAAGCCTCTTTTCCATCAGCCGGTCTAACGGAACAGACATGCCGATGCGTTCGGTGAGCCAAAAAAAAAAACAAAACAAAAAAACGAGAGAATCAAAGATAAATTGATAACTATAATTACTACAGAAATACAGCTCACGGAGTGCTGCAGTGATCAAAAAGATGATGGACAGAGTTAGTTCTCATCAGAACAGGGTTAGTAGACACGCAAAAGAGTCGTCACTACCTGTTGCAAGTCTCCACCATGCTGAGACAACAGAGACTTGACTTCCTCAGTGATGGGGAATCCCATCCCAGAGATCAACATAAGCTCTGCTGAATAGTCGTCGCCGCTGCCATTCTGCTGCGGACTTTGTTCCATCGACGCTGCAGCTGATTCTTCAACTTCGTCTCCAATCACAATGTCCATTTCGTTTTCCGTCTCATCCGAGCCTGCCACCTCTTCCGCTTCTTCTTTCACTTCGATGAATGTCACCTTGCGACACCGAGCCCCGTGGGTACCCGAACCACGACGGCATTGCACGCAGCAGAACTCCTTCACCGCGCCCGTGCAGGCGTACGAACAGGAGCGGCATTTTCCTTCAATCGAAACGGGTGCCTCTTCGAAATTAACGCACTTCCTGCCGTGTGATTTCGGGTTCGCGGAATTCCTTTTACAGCAGGGCGGTGTGGCAACTACTTCATCACTCACTCTCTCAGTTGCAGCAGGTGGCGATTGCGGTGCTGACGATGCGTCACCCTCTACCGAATGCGGGACTTGTCTGAGGCATCGAGGGCCGTGTTCACCTGGATTCCGAAGGCATCTGAGACAACAGTATCCTTCAACAATTCCACTGGTTGAGTAAGAACAGTTGCCACACCTTCCCTCACTTTTCACTTTCGCAAGCTTCTGTCGACGGAGGTTTCTGAACTCTTGGAAGAAACATTGTGATTCGCTTTTCAGTTCCTGCGGTGCTTCATTCGATCGCGGCGAAGAGTGAGTGACTCTGCGGCATCGAGGCCCGTGTTCACCTGCATGATTCCGACAACGCTGGCAGCAGTGGTCGCTGACAACACCAGTACTTGAGTACGAGCAGTTGGCACACTTCCCTTCGATCTTCAGAGGTGATTCTTCTTCCAACCGCACACATCGCTTTCCGTGAACCCCCGGGTGCTTCATGTTCTTTTTACAGCAAGGCACTACTTCCTCCTGCGCGGATGTTGCTTCTCTGTCGGCACCTCCCTCAGAGTGAACGATTCCACGACAACACGGTCCATGTCCTTCCAGTCCCTGTCGGCAGCGGTTGCAGCAAAACCCCTCAACGACACCGGTACTCGAGTATGAACAGTTAGTACATTTCCCTTTTATTATCATTTGATGATTCGATCCCAAGGGCAGTCTTGGAAACCCAAAATGTCTTCTTCGAACGCACCCGAAATCGCGCATCATCTCTCCACAGCGACGACGCTCGTTACTGGCCCTCAGCTTCAGCAACTCGTCCCCACTTCTCCTCCAAATGTCGAGACACTCTTCCCACTCTTCCGGTGTGTCAACCGTCACGTAGTCTCCTTCATCATCGACGTACTCAATATTGAATGATCCCCTCACCCACTTCTTAATTGTATTCGACATCGTATCGAAGCTGGGTGATACCAATCGTGTCCTTCTCTTCTCTTCCGATCCATTCATCCTCACTACCGTGACTTTCATTTGAACTTCTGACATCTTTTCTTTTTATAATATTCTTTTTTGTAAAAGCGGTGTAGAAACTGTGTAAGAGGGGAGGAGAAATGAAAGCTGACGGAAAACCTCAACACGAATGCCAATCTACGTGACGTTTGTTCTCTTTCAGATTACAGAAATCAAACGATGTATGTGGTGAAGCAAGGGAGTGGGTTGCATGTCATCAACAACATGTCAACAACAAGTTGGTGTACAACATGAGCAATGACACACAAGTAGCATAAGTTAGATTTGACTACTTGTCTTCTCACAGAAGAACTACTAAAAAAAGAAAAACATAAAAAACACGTAACAAGAATTATTGTTACTTTTCGTCGTCGTTGTCGTTGTCGTTGTCTTTGTCATCGTCATCTTCGACGAAACAAAGGAGAGGACTCACAACACCGACAGTACGACTGAGGAGGAATAATTAAAATAACAGAACAACAACAACAACAACTCTCAGGAACTACCAAAAAAACAGAACGATACGAAGATGAGGCCAGCGGCCCATCAACATAACGAGTGATAGGTGTTCACATCAGCGGGCAAGGGATCAGAACACACAAAGTAGCAACAGGCTACTCACTTTGGACTTTGGTCGGCAAATAATATATCAAAAAACAAAAAATGAAACCAAATATGAACGTTAAATATGTTTGTAATAAAATTAAAATAAAATAAATGAAAACCGAAAGGCTAAACAAGAAGCCTCTTTTCCATCAGCCGGTCCAACGGAACAGACATGCCGATGCGTTCGGTGAGCCAAAAAAAAAAACAAAACAAAAAAACGAGAGAATCAAAGATAAATTGATAACTATAATTACTACAGAAATACAGCTCACGGAGTGCTGCAGTGATCAAAAAGATGATGGACAGAGTTAGTTCTCATCAGAACAGGGTTAGTAGACACGCAAAAGAGTCGTCACTACCTGTTGCAAGTCTCCACCATGCTGAGACAACAGAGACTTGACTTCCTCAGTGATGGGGAATCCCATCCCAGAGATCAACATAAGCTCTGCTGAATAGTCGTCGCCGCTGCCATTCTGCTGCGGACTTTGTTCCATCGACGCTGCAGCTGATTCTTCAACTTCGTCTCCAATCACAATGTCCATTTCGTTTTCCGTCTCATCCGAGCCTGCCACCTCTTCCGCTTCTTCTTTCACTTCGATGAATGTCACCTTGCGACACCGAGCCCCGTGGGTACCCGAACCACGACGGCATTGCACGCAGCAGAACTCCTTCACCGCGCCCGTGCAGGCGTACGAACAGGAGCGGCATTTTCCTTCAATCGAAACGGGTGCCTCTTCGAAATTAACGCACTTCCTGCCGTGTGATTTCGGGTTCGCGGAATTCCTTTTACAGCAGGGCGGTGTGGCAACTACTTCATCACTCACTCTCTCAGTTGCAGCAGGTGGCGATTGCGGTGCTGACGATGCGTCACCCTCTACCGAATGCGGGACTTGTCTGAGGCATCGAGGGCCGTGTTCACCTGGATTCCGAAGGCATCTGAGACAACAGTATCCTTCAACAATTCCACTGGTTGAGTAAGAACAGTTGCCACACCTTCCCTCACTTTTCACTTTCGCAAGCTTCTGTCGACGGAGGTTTCTGAACTCTTGGAAGAAACATTGTGATTCGCTTTTCAGTTCCTGCGGTGCTTCATTCGATCGCGGCGAAGAGTGAGTGACTCTGCGGCATCGAGGCCCGTGTTCACCTGCATGATTCCGACAACGCTGGCAGCAGTGGTCGCTGACAACACCAGTACTTGAGTACGAGCAGTTGGCACACTTCCCTTCGATCTTCAGAGGTGATTCTTCTTCCAACCGCACACATCGCTTTCCGTGAACCCCCGGGTGCTTCATGTTCTTTTTACAGCAAGGCACTACTTCCTCCTGCGCGGATGTTGCTTCTCTGTCGGCACCTCCCTCAGAGTGAACGATTCCACGACAACACGGTCCATGTCCTTCCAGTCCCTGTCGGCAGCGGTTGCAGCAAAACCCCTCAACGACACCGGTACTCGAGTATGAACAGTTAGTACATTTCCCTTTTATTATCATTTGATGATTCGATCCCAAGGGCAGTCTTGGAAACCCAAAATGTCTTCTTCGAACGCACCCGAAATCGCGCATCATCTCTCCACAGCGACGACGCTCGTTACTGGCCCTCAGCTTCAGCAACTCGTCCCCACTTCTCCTCCAAATGTCGAGACACTCTTCCCACTCTTCCGGTGTGTCAACCGTCACGTAGTCTCCTTCATCATCGACGTACTCAATATTGAATGATCCCCTCACCCACTTCTTAATTGTATTCGACATCGTATCGAAGCTGGGTGATACCAATCGTGTCCTTCTCTTCTCTTCCGATCCATTCATCCTCACTACCGTGACTTTCATTTGAACTTCTGACATCTTTTCTTTTTATAATATTCTTTTTTGTAAAAGCGGTGTAGAAACTGTGTAAGAGGGGAGGAGAAATGAAAGCTGACGGAAAACCTCAACACGAATGCCAATCTACGTGACGTTTGTTCTCTTTCAGATTACAGAAATCAAACGATGTATGTGGTGAAGCAAGGGAGTGGGTTGCATGTCATCAACAACATGTCAACAACAAGTTGGTGTACAACATGAGCAATGACACACAAGTAGCATAAGTTAGATTTGACTACTTGTCTTCTCACAGAAGAACTACTAAAAAAAGAAAAACATAAAAAACACGTAACAAGAATTATTGTTACTTTTCGTCGTCGTTGTCGTTGTCGTTGTCTTTGTCATCGTCATCTTCGACGAAACAAAGGAGAGGACTCACAACACCGACAGTACGACTGAGGAGGAATAATTAAAATAACAGAACAACAACAACAACAACTCTCAGGAACTACCAAAAAAACAGAACGATACGAAGATGAGGCCAGCGGCCCATCAACATAACGAGTGATAGGTGTTCACATCAGCGGGCAAGGGATCAGAACACACAAAGTAGCAACAGGCTACTCACTTTGGACTTTGGTCGGCAAATAATATATCAAAAAACAAAAAATGAAACCAAATATGAACGTTAAATATGTTTGTAATAAAATTAAAATAAAATAAATGAAAACCGAAAGGCTAAACAAGAAGCCTCTTTTCCATCAGCCGGTCCAACGGAACAGACATGCCGATGCGTTCGGTGAGCCAAAAAAAAAAACAAAACAAAAAAACGAGAGAATCAAAGATAAATTGATAACTATAATTACTACAGAAATACAGCTCACGGAGTGCTGCAGTGATCAAAAAGATGATGGACAGAGTTAGTTCTCATCAGAACAGGGTTAGTAGACACGCAAAAGAGTCGTCACTACCTGTTGCAAGTCTCCACCATGCTGAGACAACAGAGACTTGACTTCCTCAGTGATGGGGAATCCCATCCCAGAGATCAACATAAGCTCTGCTGAATAGTCGTCGCCGCTGCCATTCTGCTGCGGACTTTGTTCCATCGACGCTGCAGCTGATTCTTCAACTTCGTCTCCAATCACAATGTCCATTTCGTTTTCCGTCTCATCCGAGCCTGCCACCTCTTCCGCTTCTTCTTTCACTTCGATGAATGTCACCTTGCGACACCGAGCCCCGTGGGTACCCGAACCACGACGGCATTGCACGCAGCAGAACTCCTTCACCGCGCCCGTGCAGGCGTACGAACAGGAGCGGCATTTTCCTTCAATCGAAACGGGTGCCTCTTCGAAATTAACGCACTTCCTGCCGTGTGATTTCGGGTTCGCGGAATTCCTTTTACAGCAGGGCGGTGTGGCAACTACTTCATCACTCACTCTCTCAGTTGCAGCAGGTGGCGATTGCGGTGCTGACGATGCGTCACCCTCTACCGAATGCGGGACTTGTCTGAGGCATCGAGGGCCGTGTTCACCTGGATTCCGAAGGCATCTGAGACAACAGTATCCTTCAACAATTCCACTGGTTGAGTAAGAACAGTTGCCACACCTTCCCTCACTTTTCACTTTCGCAAGCTTCTGTCGACGGAGGTTTCTGAACTCTTGGAAGAAACATTGTGATTCGCTTTTCAGTTCCTGCGGTGCTTCATTCGATCGCGGCGAAGAGTGAGTGACTCTGCGGCATCGAGGCCCGTGTTCACCTGCATGATTCCGACAACGCTGGCAGCAGTGGTCGCTGACAACACCAGTACTTGAGTACGAGCAGTTGGCACACTTCCCTTCGATCTTCAGAGGTGATTCTTCTTCCAACCGCACACATCGCTTTCCGTGAACCCCCGGGTGCTTCATGTTCTTTTTACAGCAAGGCACTACTTCCTCCTGCGCGGATGTTGCTTCTCTGTCGGCACCTCCCTCAGAGTGAACGATTCCACGACAACACGGTCCATGTCCTTCCAGTCCCTGTCGGCAGCGGTTGCAGCAAAACCCCTCAACGACACCGGTACTCGAGTATGAACAGTTAGTACATTTCCCTTTTATTATCATTTGATGATTCGATCCCAAGGGCAGTCTTGGAAACCCAAAATGTCTTCTTCGAACGCACCCGAAATCGCGCATCATCTCTCCACAGCGACGACGCTCGTTACTGGCCCTCAGCTTCAGCAACTCGTCCCCACTTCTCCTCCAAATGTCGAGACACTCTTCCCACTCTTCCGGTGTGTCAACCGTCACGTAGTCTCCTTCATCATCGACGTACTCAATATTGAATGATCCCCTCACCCACTTCTTAATTGTATTCGACATCGTATCGAAGCTGGGTGATACCAATCGTGTCCTTCTCTTCTCTTCCGATCCATTCATCCTCACTACCGTGACTTTCATTTGAACTTCTGACATCTTTTCTTTTTATAATATTCTTTTTTGTAAAAGCGGTGTAGAAACTGTGTAAGAGGGGAGGAGAAATGAAAGCTGACGGAAAACCTCAACACGAATGCCAATCTACGTGACGTTTGTTCTCTTTCAGATTACAGAAATCAAACGATGTATGTGGTGAAGCAAGGGAGTGGGTTGCATGTCATCAACAACATGTCAACAACAAGTTGGTGTACAACATGAGCAATGACACACAAGTAGCATAAGTTAGATTTGACTACTTGTCTTCTCACAGAAGAACTACTAAAAAAAGAAAAACATAAAAAACACGTAACAAGAATTATTGTTACTTTTCGTCGTCGTTGTCGTTGTCGTTGTCTTTGTCATCGTCATCTTCGACGAAACAAAGGAGAGGACTCACAACACCGACAGTACGACTGAGGAGGAATAATTAAAATAACAGAACAACAACAACAACAACTCTCAGGAACTACCAAAAAAACAGAACGATACGAAGATGAGGCCAGCGGCCCATCAACATAACGAGTGATAGGTGTTCACATCAGCGGGCAAGGGATCAGAACACACAAAGTAGCAACAGGCTACTCACTTTGGACTTTGGTCGGCAAATAATATATCAAAAAACAAAAAATGAAACCAAATATGAACGTTAAATATGTTTGTAATAAAATTAAAATAAAATAAATGAAAACCGAAAGGCTAAACAAGAAGCCTCTTTTCCATCAGCCGGTCCAACGGAACAGACATGCCGATGCGTTCGGTGAGCCAAAAAAAAAAACAAAACAAAAAAACGAGAGAATCAAAGATAAATTGATAACTATAATTACTACAGAAATACAGCTCACGGAGTGCTGCAGTGATCAAAAAGATGATGGACAGAGTTAGTTCTCATCAGAACAGGGTTAGTAGACACGCAAAAGAGTCGTCACTACCTGTTGCAAGTCTCCACCATGCTGAGACAACAGAGACTTGACTTCCTCAGTGATGGGGAATCCCATCCCAGAGATCAACATAAGCTCTGCTGAATAGTCGTCGCCGCTGCCATTCTGCTGCGGACTTTGTTCCATCGACGCTGCAGCTGATTCTTCAACTTCGTCTCCAATCACAATGTCCATTTCGTTTTCCGTCTCATCCGAGCCTGCCACCTCTTCCGCTTCTTCTTTCACTTCGATGAATGTCACCTTGCGACACCGAGCCCCGTGGGTACCCGAACCACGACGGCATTGCACGCAGCAGAACTCCTTCACCGCGCCCGTGCAGGCGTACGAACAGGAGCGGCATTTTCCTTCAATCGAAACGGGTGCCTCTTCGAAATTAACGCACTTCCTGCCGTGTGATTTCGGGTTCGCGGAATTCCTTTTACAGCAGGGCGGTGTGGCAACTACTTCATCACTCACTCTCTCAGTTGCAGCAGGTGGCGATTGCGGTGCTGACGATGCGTCACCCTCTACCGAATGCGGGACTTGTCTGAGGCATCGAGGGCCGTGTTCACCTGGATTCCGAAGGCATCTGAGACAACAGTATCCTTCAACAATTCCACTGGTTGAGTAAGAACAGTTGCCACACCTTCCCTCACTTTTCACTTTCGCAAGCTTCTGTCGACGGAGGTTTCTGAACTCTTGGAAGAAACATTGTGATTCGCTTTTCAGTTCCTGCGGTGCTTCATTCGATCGCGGCGAAGAGTGAGTGACTCTGCGGCATCGAGGCCCGTGTTCACCTGCATGATTCCGACAACGCTGGCAGCAGTGGTCGCTGACAACACCAGTACTTGAGTACGAGCAGTTGGCACACTTCCCTTCGATCTTCAGAGGTGATTCTTCTTCCAACCGCACACATCGCTTTCCGTGAACCCCCGGGTGCTTCATGTTCTTTTTACAGCAAGGCACTACTTCCTCCTGCGCGGATGTTGCTTCTCTGTCGGCACCTCCCTCAGAGTGAACGATTCCACGACAACACGGTCCATGTCCTTCCAGTCCCTGTCGGCAGCGGTTGCAGCAAAACCCCTCAACGACACCGGTACTCGAGTATGAACAGTTAGTACATTTCCCTTTTATTATCATTTGATGATTCGATCCCAAGGGCAGTCTTGGAAACCCAAAATGTCTTCTTCGAACGCACCCGAAATCGCGCATCATCTCTCCACAGCGACGACGCTCGTTACTGGCCCTCAGCTTCAGCAACTCGTCCCCACTTCTCCTCCAAATGTCGAGACACTCTTCCCACTCTTCCGGTGTGTCAACCGTCACGTAGTCTCCTTCATCATCGACGTACTCAATATTGAATGATCCCCTCACCCACTTCTTAATTGTATTCGACATCGTATCGAAGCTGGGTGATACCAATCGTGTCCTTCTCTTCTCTTCCGATCCATTCATCCTCACTACCGTGACTTTCATTTGAACTTCTGACATCTTTTCTTTTTATAATATTCTTTTTTGTAAAAGCGGTGTAGAAACTGTGTAAGAGGGGAGGAGAAATGAAAGCTGACGGAAAACCTCAACACGAATGCCAATCTACGTGACGTTTGTTCTCTTTCAGATTACAGAAATCAAACGATGTATGTGGTGAAGCAAGGGAGTGGGTTGCATGTCATCAACAACATGTCAACAACAAGTTGGTGTACAACATGAGCAATGACACACAAGTAGCATAAGTTAGATTTGACTACTTGTCTTCTCACAGAAGAACTACTAAAAAAAGAAAAACATAAAAAACACGTAACAAGAATTATTGTTACTTTTCGTCGTCGTTGTCGTTGTCGTTGTCTTTGTCATCGTCATCTTCGACGAAACAAAGGAGAGGACTCACAACACCGACAGTACGACTGAGGAGGAATAATTAAAATAACAGAACAACAACAACAACAACTCTCAGGAACTACCAAAAAAACAGAACGATACGAAGATGAGGCCAGCGGCCCATCAACATAACGAGTGATAGGTGTTCACATCAGCGGGCAAGGGATCAGAACACACAAAGTAGCAACAGGCTACTCACTTTGGACTTTGGTCGGCAAATAATATATCAAAAAACAAAAAATGAAACCAAATATGAACGTTAAATATGTTTGTAATAAAATTAAAATAAAATAAATGAAAACCGAAAGGCTAAACAAGAAGCCTCTTTTCCATCAGCCGGTCCAACGGAACAGACATGCCGATGCGTTCGGTGAGCCAAAAAAAAAAACAAAACAAAAAAACGAGAGAATCAAAGATAAATTGATAACTATAATTACTACAGAAATACAGCTCACGGAGTGCTGCAGTGATCAAAAAGATGATGGACAGAGTTAGTTCTCATCAGAACAGGGTTAGTAGACACGCAAAAGAGTCGTCACTACCTGTTGCAAGTCTCCACCATGCTGAGACAACAGAGACTTGACTTCCTCAGTGATGGGGAATCCCATCCCAGAGATCAACATAAGCTCTGCTGAATAGTCGTCGCCGCTGCCATTCTGCTGCGGACTTTGTTCCATCGACGCTGCAGCTGATTCTTCAACTTCGTCTCCAATCACAATGTCCATTTCGTTTTCCGTCTCATCCGAGCCTGCCACCTCTTCCGCTTCTTCTTTCACTTCGATGAATGTCACCTTGCGACACCGAGCCCCGTGGGTACCCGAACCACGACGGCATTGCACGCAGCAGAACTCCTTCACCGCGCCCGTGCAGGCGTACGAACAGGAGCGGCATTTTCCTTCAATCGAAACGGGTGCCTCTTCGAAATTAACGCACTTCCTGCCGTGTGATTTCGGGTTCGCGGAATTCCTTTTACAGCAGGGCGGTGTGGCAACTACTTCATCACTCACTCTCTCAGTTGCAGCAGGTGGCGATTGCGGTGCTGACGATGCGTCACCCTCTACCGAATGCGGGACTTGTCTGAGGCATCGAGGGCCGTGTTCACCTGGATTCCGAAGGCATCTGAGACAACAGTATCCTTCAACAATTCCACTGGTTGAGTAAGAACAGTTGCCACACCTTCCCTCACTTTTCACTTTCGCAAGCTTCTGTCGACGGAGGTTTCTGAACTCTTGGAAGAAACATTGTGATTCGCTTTTCAGTTCCTGCGGTGCTTCATTCGATCGCGGCGAAGAGTGAGTGACTCTGCGGCATCGAGGCCCGTGTTCACCTGCATGATTCCGACAACGCTGGCAGCAGTGGTCGCTGACAACACCAGTACTTGAGTACGAGCAGTTGGCACACTTCCCTTCGATCTTCAGAGGTGATTCTTCTTCCAACCGCACACATCGCTTTCCGTGAACCCCCGGGTGCTTCATGTTCTTTTTACAGCAAGGCACTACTTCCTCCTGCGCGGATGTTGCTTCTCTGTCGGCACCTCCCTCAGAGTGAACGATTCCACGACAACACGGTCCATGTCCTTCCAGTCCCTGTCGGCAGCGGTTGCAGCAAAACCCCTCAACGACACCGGTACTCGAGTATGAACAGTTAGTACATTTCCCTTTTATTATCATTTGATGATTCGATCCCAAGGGCAGTCTTGGAAACCCAAAATGTCTTCTTCGAACGCACCCGAAATCGCGCATCATCTCTCCACAGCGACGACGCTCGTTACTGGCCCTCAGCTTCAGCAACTCGTCCCCACTTCTCCTCCAAATGTCGAGACACTCTTCCCACTCTTCCGGTGTGTCAACCGTCACGTAGTCTCCTTCATCATCGACGTACTCAATATTGAATGATCCCCTCACCCACTTCTTAATTGTATTCGACATCGTATCGAAGCTGGGTGATACCAATCGTGTCCTTCTCTTCTCTTCCGATCCATTCATCCTCACTACCGTGACTTTCATTTGAACTTCTGACATCTTTTCTTTTTATAATATTCTTTTTTGTAAAAGCGGTGTAGAAACTGTGTAAGAGGGGAGGAGAAATGAAAGCTGACGGAAAACCTCAACACGAATGCCAATCTACGTGACGTTTGTTCTCTTTCAGATTACAGAAATCAAACGATGTATGTGGTGAAGCAAGGGAGTGGGTTGCATGTCATCAACAACATGTCAACAACAAGTTGGTGTACAACATGAGCAATGACACACAAGTAGCATAAGTTAGATTTGACTACTTGTCTTCTCACAGAAGAACTACTAAAAAAAGAAAAACATAAAAAACACGTAACAAGAATTATTGTTACTTTTCGTCGTCGTTGTCGTTGTCGTTGTCTTTGTCATCGTCATCTTCGACGAAACAAAGGAGAGGACTCACAACACCGACAGTACGACTGAGGAGGAATAATTAAAATAACAGAACAACAACAACAACAACTCTCAGGAACTACCAAAAAAACAGAACGATACGAAGATGAGGCCAGCGGCCCATCAACATAACGAGTGATAGGTGTTCACATCAGCGGGCAAGGGATCAGAACACACAAAGTAGCAACAGGCTACTCACTTTGGACTTTGGTCGGCAAATAATATATCAAAAAACAAAAAATGAAACCAAATATGAACGTTAAATATGTTTGTAATAAAATTAAAATAAAATAAATGAAAACCGAAAGGCTAAACAAGAAGCCTCTTTTCCATCAGCCGGTCCAACGGAACAGACATGCCGATGCGTTCGGTGAGCCAAAAAAAAAAACAAAACAAAAAAACGAGAGAATCAAAGATAAATTGATAACTATAATTACTACAGAAATACAGCTCACGGAGTGCTGCAGTGATCAAAAAGATGATGGACAGAGTTAGTTCTCATCAGAACAGGGTTAGTAGACACGCAAAAGAGTCGTCACTACCTGTTGCAAGTCTCCACCCTGCTGAGACAACAGAGACTTGACTTCCTCAGTGATGGGGAATCCCATCCCAGAGATCAACATAAGCTCTGCTGAATAGTCGTCGCCGCTGCCATTCTGCTGCGGACTTTGTTCCATCGACGCTGCAGCTGATTCTTCAACTTCGTCTCCAATCACAATGTCCATTTCGTTTTCCGTCTCATCCGAGCCTGCCACCTCTTCCGCTTCTTCTTTCACTTCGATGAATGTCACCTTGCGACACCGAGCCCCGTGGGTACCCGAACCACGACGGCATTGCACGCAGCAGAACTCCTTCACCGCGCCCGTGCAGGCGTACGAACAGGAGCGGCATTTTCCTTCAATCGAAACGGGTGCCTCTTCGAAATTAACGCACTTCCTGCCGTGTGATTTCGGGTTCGCGGAATTCCTTTTACAGCAGGGCGGTGTGGCAACTACTTCATCACTCACTCTCTCAGTTGCAGCAGGTGGCGATTGCGGTGCTGACGATGCGTCACCCTCTACCGAATGCGGGACTTGTCTGAGGCATCGAGGGCCGTGTTCACCTGGATTCCGAAGGCATCTGAGACAACAGTATCCTTCAACAATTCCACTGGTTGAGTAAGAACAGTTGCCACACCTTCCCTCACTTTTCACTTTCGCAAGCTTCTGTCGACGGAGGTTTCTGAACTCTTGGAAGAAACATTGTGATTCGCTTTTCAGTTCCTGCGGTGCTTCATTCGATCGCGGCGAAGAGTGAGTGACTCTGCGGCATCGAGGCCCGTGTTCACCTGCATGATTCCGACAACGCTGGCAGCAGTGGTCGCTGACAACACCAGTACTTGAGTACGAGCAGTTGGCACACTTCCCTTCGATCTTCAGAGGTGATTCTTCTTCCAACCGCACACATCGCTTTCCGTGAACCCCCGGGTGCTTCATGTTCTTTTTACAGCAAGGCACTACTTCCTCCTGCGCGGATGTTGCTTCTCTGTCGGCACCTCCCTCAGAGTGAACGATTCCACGACAACACGGTCCATGTCCTTCCAGTCCCTGTCGGCAGCGGTTGCAGCAAAACCCCTCAACGACACCGGTACTCGAGTATGAACAGTTAGTACATTTCCCTTTTATTATCATTTGATGATTCGATCCCAAGGGCAGTCTTGGAAACCCAAAATGTCTTCTTCGAACGCACCCGAAATCGCGCATCATCTCTCCACAGCGACGACGCTCGTTACTGGCCCTCAGCTTCAGCAACTCGTCCCCACTTCTCCTCCAAATGTCGAGACACTCTTCCCACTCTTCCGGTGTGTCAACCGTCACGTAGTCTCCTTCATCATCGACGTACTCAATATTGAATGATCCCCTCACCCACTTCTTAATTGTATTCGACATCGTATCGAAGCTGGGTGATACCAATCGTGTCCTTCTCTTCTCTTCCGATCCATTCATCCTCACTACCGTGACTTTCATTTGAACTTCTGACATCTTTTCTTTTTATAATATTCTTTTTTGTAAAAGCGGTGTAGAAACTGTGTAAGAGGGGAGGAGAAATGAAAGCTGACGGAAAACCTCAACACGAATGCCAATCTACGTGACGTTTGTTCTCTTTCAGATTACAGAAATCAAACGATGTATGTGGTGAAGCAAGGGAGTGGGTTGCATGTCATCAACAACATGTCAACAACAAGTTGGTGTACAACATGAGCAATGACACACAAGTAGCATAAGTTAGATTTGACTACTTGTCTTCTCACAGAAGAACTACTAAAAAAAGAAAAACATAAAAAACACGTAACAAGAATTATTGTTACTTTTCGTCGTCGTTGTCGTTGTCGTTGTCTTTGTCATCGTCATCTTCGACGAAACAAAGGAGAGGACTCACAACACCGACAGTACGACTGAGGAGGAATAATTAAAATAACAGAACAACAACAACAACAACTCTCAGGAACTACCAAAAAAACAGAACGATACGAAGATGAGGCCAGCGGCCCATCAACATAACGAGTGATAGGTGTTCACATCAGCGGGCAAGGGATCAGAACACACAAAGTAGCAACAGGCTACTCACTTTGGACTTTGGTCGGCAAATAATATATCAAAAAACAAAAAATGAAACCAAATATGAACGTTAAATATGTTTGTAATAAAATTAAAATAAAATAAATGAAAACCGAAAGGCTAAACAAGAAGCCTCTTTTCCATCAGCCGGTCCAACGGAACAGACATGCCGATGCGTTCGGTGAGCCAAAAAAAAAAACAAAACAAAAAAACGAGAGAATCAAAGATAAATTGATAACTATAATTACTACAGAAATACAGCTCACGGAGTGCTGCAGTGATCAAAAAGATGATGGACAGAGTTAGTTCTCATCAGAACAGGGTTAGTAGACACGCAAAAGAGTCGTCACTACCTGTTGCAAGTCTCCACCATGCTGAGACAACAGAGACTTGACTTCCTCAGTGATGGGGAATCCCATCCCAGAGATCAACATAAGCTCTGCTGAATAGTCGTCGCCGCTGCCATTCTGCTGCGGACTTTGTTCCATCGACGCTGCAGCTGATTCTTCAACTTCGTCTCCAATCACAATGTCCATTTCGTTTTCCGTCTCATCCGAGCCTGCCACCTCTTCCGCTTCTTCTTTCACTTCGATGAATGTCACCTTGCGACACCGAGCCCCGTGGGTACCCGAACCACGACGGCATTGCACGCAGCAGAACTCCTTCACCGCGCCCGTGCAGGCGTACGAACAGGAGCGGCATTTTCCTTCAATCGAAACGGGTGCCTCTTCGAAATTAACGCACTTCCTGCCGTGTGATTTCGGGTTCGCGGAATTCCTTTTACAGCAGGGCGGTGTGGCAACTACTTCATCACTCACTCTCTCAGTTGCAGCAGGTGGCGATTGCGGTGCTGACGATGCGTCACCCTCTACCGAATGCGGGACTTGTCTGAGGCATCGAGGGCCGTGTTCACCTGGATTCCGAAGGCATCTGAGACAACAGTATCCTTCAACAATTCCACTGGTTGAGTAAGAACAGTTGCCACACCTTCCCTCACTTTTCACTTTCGCAAGCTTCTGTCGACGGAGGTTTCTGAACTCTTGGAAGAAACATTGTGATTCGCTTTTCAGTTCCTGCGGTGCTTCATTCGATCGCGGCGAAGAGTGAGTGACTCTGCGGCATCGAGGCCCGTGTTCACCTGCATGATTCCGACAACGCTGGCAGCAGTGGTCGCTGACAACACCAGTACTTGAGTACGAGCAGTTGGCACACTTCCCTTCGATCTTCAGAGGTGATTCTTCTTCCAACCGCACACATCGCTTTCCGTGAACCCCCGGGTGCTTCATGTTCTTTTTACAGCAAGGCACTACTTCCTCCTGCGCGGATGTTGCTTCTCTGTCGGCACCTCCCTCAGAGTGAACGATTCCACGACAACACGGTCCATGTCCTTCCAGTCCCTGTCGGCAGCGGTTGCAGCAAAACCCCTCAACGACACCGGTACTCGAGTATGAACAGTTAGTACATTTCCCTTTTATTATCATTTGATGATTCGATCCCAAGGGCAGTCTTGGAAACCCAAAATGTCTTCTCCGAACGCACCCGAAATCGCGCACCATCTCTCCACAGCGACGACGCTCGTTACTGGCCCTCAGCTTCAGCAACTCGTCCCCACTTCTCCTCCAAATGTCGAGACACTCTTCCCACTCTTCCGGTGTGTCAACCGTCACGTAGTCTCCTTCATCATCGACGTACTCAATATTGAATGATCCCCTCACCCACTTCTTAATTGTATTCGACATCGTATCGAAGCTGGGTGATACCAATCGTGTCCTTCTCTTCTCTTCCGATCCATTCATCCTCACTACCGTGACTTTCATTTGAACTTCTGACATCTTTTCTTTTTATAATATTCTTTTTTGTAAAAGCGGTGTAGAAACTGTGTAAGAGGGGAGGAGAAATGAAAGCTGACGGAAAACCTCAACACGAATGCCAATCTACGTGACGTTTGTTCTCTTTCAGATTACAGAAATCAAACGATGTATGTGGTGAAGCAAGGGAGTGGGTTGCATGTCATCAACAACATGTCAACAACATTGGAAGAACTAAAATGTTCTTAAATAACTTTAATATTATTCAAAGAATCTACCAAATGATCTCCAAAAACAACAGCTGGAGTACCAACTCCGTAATATTTATTGTGTTTTCCAGACAGAATGAGTAAAGCAGATTCGGATACCATGCGAGCAGTTTCTTCATAACCAGGATCGCCTCCAGTCATTATCGTTTCTAACTTATTACCGGAAGTGTCCGTAGCAATAACTCGTGTCGTGAAAGAACTTGCTTTGCGAGTAGCTGCAGAAGGTCCGGATCCCTGAGAAGGTAATTTGCCTGTTTTGATCAGGTCTTTTCTTTTTTGAAGAGGAATCTTCTGAGCAAGTCGAACAGCTGCCTCCTCCGAGTCAGCGATTGCCCTTTCTCTGTAATAAACATCTTTCGAGTAAGGTGAATCTGGTTCTGCTGAAATAATTTCAATAGATCTGCGAACGATCCTGGTGTTAATTGGAGCCATAAAAAACGGTGCAGTCCACATGTTGATATCAGAATCATATTCAGGTAGCTTTACATCACGTTCTTCAGTTCTGTAAGGGAGTTGTTTTGGATGCTGTGATAATAAAAACGGATTAGCTACTTGTTTCATGACTGAAAAACCGCCCTCTTCGAGGGCAATGCCAGTGGCAATGGTTCCACCTGAGAGCTGACCATTCATTGAAAAGTACGACTCGATAGAACTTACCTGAAAACCAGTTCTTTGATATAATTCTTTAGTTGTGTAATAAGCTGAAATATCACTCGGGATCGAATCGAACCCGCAACTTGGAACCATGACAAGTCCTTTTTCTGTTGCTTCAGTATGGTGAGTTGTGAGAAGTTTCTTTACAAAAGGCGTTTCTCCATTTATATCAACATAGTTGGTTTTATTTTTTAAACAAGACTCAAACATTTGCATCCCAATCTGTAAAAATGGTCCACAAGTAGCGATAACAACTTCAGTTTGCTCTGAGATGTTGTCAACAGAGTGTTGGTCTTCGACAGAACCTATTTGGATGTCTGGTTTATTTAAACCAGAAAGTGATTCAACAACCGCCTCTAAACGTTGTTTGTTTCTTCCACATAAAACCCAACTGAAACCACTCTGTCGCGATAAGTATTCTGCTATTAATTTACCAGTGAATCCAGTTCCTCCCCATACGGATATCCCGTATTTTCTCATATTAGTGTTGCTGTTGGTTTAATAATTTTAGTTAAATAAAAGAAAAATAACAAGCTCAGAGGTCACTCACGATATTAAAATTGAATTCAACGTTAAGAAGTTCATCGAGAGGAAGACGAACAACTTTCAGTAAGTAACATTTTACGAAACAGTTTTTTTTTTAAAAAAAAAAAAAAAAAAAAAAAATACAAAAAAATCAAACACACAGAAATACTCTCTCAAAGTACTACGAGATAGTTTGTGTTTTTTTTTTTTTTTTTTTTTTTTTTTATTTATTGAAAGAGAATCTTCTGGGGGGAGACTCCCACAAGTGAGTAGAGATGTAAGTTAACCAGAAGTAACAAATTGAAATGTTATCTAAAGTAAATAAACAACAAGCATAAAAAAATTGTTTTTGATATATAAATCGATATATTTGATAGGAATTCACTGTTAGAGTACGTAAGTACTTTTTTTTCATATCAGGTTTTCACCTTTTAGTGTGAATCAGCAAACATTCATAGAAATTGACGACGGTAGGAAACCTCAGACAACCTTTTGGAAACTACACCAAAATAGCGAAAGTTTTTTTTTTTTTTGTATCCCAAATGAAGTCGATTAGTTAAACCGAAGAAAGAATCGAAAATTATAATAATCCCACAAAACGAATAAAAAAAATATTTAAAAAAAAAAAAAAAGAAAAAAAAAAAAAAAAGGGTACTAATAACAAAACTGAACAAGCTTAGTGATGGGAAAAAATACGACGAATCAAAAAAGAAGAGAACAAAAAAAAAAAAGAAGAAGAAGAAAAATGGCCATCACAACAATGCATACACCTTTTGCTGTAAAACGACAACAGGGTAAATTTATCAAAAAATATCTAACAATAGGAAAATTTTAGTTTTGTATAATTCCTAATAGTGAGTGCTACAAAAAGATCACGTGTTTGTGGCCATCATAAAACTCAAAAAAAAGTGAATACAAAGTGAGGTTAAAACCAATTGTTTGATTTCAATTCCCGTTAAAAGTACAGCAAATATTTCATATTTATTGTTGATACTGAGATTAGTGACAACACTAAACCTTTCGGCCAGTGGCATCACACTCATTCTTTTTGTTAAAAAACAAAAAGGTCACCTTCCGTAAGCAATTACTACAGCACTCCCAAACGCTTATCAAGTCTCGTGTACTTTATAAAACAGTAAGCGAAGAAAACGTATGCTAGTAATCCTGGCAAAGCAATTAGCAATTTTATTCCCTTGGAGGAACCTACGAATTTGCAAGGCATACAAAAATCAGTCGAATTTGCATTTAAAAAACCCATCTCCTCACGAATTGTGTAATTTGCGATGTTTATTTTCGACTGTTCCCAAGTTGTTTTTACAAGTTCCGCGTATGTTTCGTTGCGGGTGCTACAAACCTGGTCATTTGCAGGATTTGTATATTGTCCATACATCCCAGGATCGTACTCATACAGTCCCTGTAACATATTAAAGTCTAAATACAACGTAAGCACAAAAGGAATAAATGTCAACCACTTATTAGTAATGTAGAGAGTTGAGAACGGAACCGATGTGTTCCTTTTAGCGATGTTGATTTTGCAAAGTTGGTAGTCACAGAAGGTGATTGCATCGGTATCCAAACCGGGTAAATTAACATTTTCAACACCTTGAAATCCAGGAAACTCCCAGTCCTGTACGACAGTTAGAATCCCTTGGATCACTATCGCTGAACTTAATAATAATCGAAAGTTCTCAGTAGTGCCGTAGTCGAGATTCAGATCAGTTTGCCATTTGTCCCATTTCGCTGCGTCTCCAACGACAGCAATCATCACGGCACCCATTGAACCAAGAAATAGTAACCAAAATATTAATATTCTTACTTTTATCCCGAGGAGTTTTTTTTTCGTCCAGAAGGCTGCGGTTTTATTCAGACACAGTAAATAGCCAAGTTTCAACCTGGGCATCGGTTCTGAGAGAGAAAACGGATCAGTGTCGCTGTGTCTGGAGAACAGATTATTTTTAATATGCGTCTCATAGGCTGGAGTGATAATGTCCTCGGATGTGATGGTGTCAACGTGACGAGATATCTCTTGTAAGACAGAGTCTATGGTTACTAACAAATTCAAAAAATCTGCCAACCAAGAGATCACAGCTGCAAACTTACCAAATTCCCATTCGTTCACACCCAAACTAGAACTTATTTTTAGTTTTTCGTATTCCATTTCATCCGCTGTCGGAATCTTGACGCCATTAACAGCAACGCTTTTATCATTATAATAATTCGCTAAGACTAACGTGTTGTAAATCAAAGACCCGAGTGTTAGCGTACAAAGAACTGTACAGAAAGTTACAATAATAGTTCCCTTGCTGTGATCAGTGTGTTTTCTCGGATGAAAAAGAAACGGGAATATTATTTCTAAATACGTTTGTTCTGATTCTAAGTATTCCTTTCGAGACCACCACTTTTGAGTGTCCTGTGTTCCAGTAATCTGTAGTACTTGTTTGTTGAATTCAGAAACAGCACCTCCGTTGGTGGCGCAGATAACTCCTTTTCTAAAAGCATCTTGAAGACTTTTTTTATGATCTTTTTCAGTTTCCACGTCCTCAGTTTCAATGCGAAACTCATCAGGAAATAACTCCATCTCCGTGAGATGAGCATTCTCAGTAGATTGCTGCCACCAAATTCTATTTTGAGGATTGTTAGTTTTAAAAGGATTGTGAAGTGAAGCTTCCTTCAGATCATCATCGTCCCTATGAGCCCACCCACAGCAAGAAATCTTTAATACGTCTCTTAATATTATGTGATGGATTACTAATTTACCCACTAAGACACCAGTTATGAGAGAGATGACCCAAAATAAAACTTTCAAAAAGGCAATTCCACCAGCTGAGGGATATTTCGTCGCTACGAACGTCAATGCCTGTCCTCCGACATTGAGCTCAGCTTCGCAATAGCTGTGGACAATGGGATCTTCAGCATAGAGTATAAAATTACAAACTGGCAATAAAACCGCTACACTCAATCTGAAATACGGATGAAATAAATAATACGCTGTCCTACTCCCACCTGCGGTAGTCGTTGGTCGGCTATCTAATATAGGCTCAGGTGTTGTGGAGCTCAGTGGAACTATTTTTGCAGACATGAAACAAGACTGAGAGGGAAAAAAAAGGGAATAATTTAATTAAACATGTAACGATTCGATGAGAATACCACACCAAAAGACATCATAACGACAACATTACAATGGGCTGGAGAATAATTATGATAATGATTAACCTCAATAGTATTCACAGATAAGATGTAAAAGTGTAAAAGAACAGATTCGTTTAAAAAAAAGTAAATTAGATACAAAAAAAAAAAGGAGGATAACTCCCCTAGCAACGACTGTACTACGATTGTGATGTTAAAGCTTTACAAGAATTTTGGTTTGATTTCGTTACTTCAACCCCTCGGGGGGTACGTGCCGTGAGGAATGCCAATCCGATTTCCGCAGCTGATTTGTATATCATCGAAGTTAAGTAAATAGTTGTTATCGAACCCTCAGATTTAAATGCTAAAAAGTGACATGGAACATGACCAGCCCATTTGATTAAAGAATAAGGAATAAAATCAGACTTTAGTTTAGTGGTGACATCATCAATTGAGTTTCCCTTCAACAGCTGAGTGAAGACGAGGACTCCAAGTGACTCGATTGGAGAGAAAACAAGATCAGCAAGTAATGTTCTCTTTATAGCAACAGCTGTTCCGACTCCTGGAAACATCGCGACGATAATCATTAGTTTAGGAACATGGTAAGGACCATTCCACAAGGCGTGAACTAGGGCATACCCAGCTGTTCTTTTTGAATCATATTTGAGAGGCTTTTCCTCATCGTTGCCGTTGTGTGTATTTTCTATCAGCTGACTACAACCATCGAATATCGCAGCGAATGAAGCAGAGATGGTTGAAAATTTGATTACCAACAATACAACTTCCATTTCATCGCTTGTGATGACTACCAGCTGTTCAGAGAACTAAAAGATAATTAACAGCAACCACACGTTAGATAAATTAAATCAAATTAAACAGCAGCATCTGTTCCGCTGTTGTCATAACAAGTTCTACTGATCTCACTTTTTTATTAAAACGAAATAGTTTTATTGTAATCTAAGAGAGTTGTAGTTCATCCTGATGATGTATTTTTATTGAACTTTTTCCACATTAATCCGTTGAAGAGATTGTCTATGGTGTCTTCACCCAGCAGTTGTCGGCATCTTTTATTAAACATTCCATCGCCTTGCTAAAGGATTCGTTTGCAGTCGTACCAGCTATGAATTCATGTTGTCTAACTGATTTATAACCTTCATTCTCAAGAAGCTCTGCAATGATAGGAGAGAAGCGATAGTGGTACATAACTGCAACTACTTCACCTTCGTATCCTCTGTTAATTTTGTACATTTGTGGTATCAACTGTTCGATTCGCTGTTTATCATATGTTGGGTCAGCCTTTGGTCTAAAATATGGAAAGACTCTCTGAAAGACATTATAATTCTCAAGATCACCACCATGCAGTCTCGTTGGAAATGGAAATCTCCATGGCCAAGGAGGTCTTTGCTGCCTCCATCTTTGCCATGCATTCTTTTTTACAATTGGCGGAGCATGACTTTTAGCAGGTCTCGGGAAAACTCTCAAAGAGAATCCCTCTGTAAAGGTACCTCCACAAGTGATATCAACGAGAAATGTTCTAATATTCTCCCAATAAGATGGCATAGTCCTATCGAATAATGGAATTACATAAATAGTAGTCGGCTTTGGTGGTGCCGGTAGCTTTGCCTTGTCCCATTCTTTAAGAGTCGACAAAGAGAGTTGAAATTTATGACCACATCCGATGACCTGCGTGTTTCTACTATTGCCTTCATGAATCTCTTTTTTGTACACAAATTCCTGCAACAGGTATTTTCGCAACGCTGTCCTCGTCGCTTTCATATTTTGATTAGATGAACTGAATGTAAGGTAATGATAATAACAAACGTGGTACTTGTCTATACAGCTTGATGAAGAACGATGACTGCAGTATTCTCTTTGAATGAGGAATGAGCTAATCATCAAAGCAAACCTGTAATAATAAACGGATACCTTTAAGTATTGTTATAATTTCTTACTTTCAAGGAACTGAAAAACAATAAACAAAACACACGGTAAATTCAACAACCCATTGAGTCAAATGCAGTTGTGAAATTAGCAACAATGAAATGAGTTTCCCCCCTCCCTCCCCATCACATACGTATATTATTCCTTTTCGTCAGAAGATGCCTCGCCAACCACTAATACCAATCAGCTACGTCACTCGAACTCAAAAATAATTTCCTCTCTTTATTTGTAACATCTCATAAAGTTAATAAAATTAAATCATTTTAGAGAGGCATCGAATTAATTTAAAAAAAAAAAAAAAAAAAAAAAAGGGGGGGCTGAGATACAAGAAAATAAATTGTTCACTCGTAAGATTACATTTATGAGATGGAAAAAAAAAAAAACTAAAAAAAAAAACTAAAAAAAAAAACCAAAAAAAAAATAGATAAAAAAATAATAATAATAAACGGATAACAAGAAACGATTTAACATCCATCTCACGCTGCTAAATCTTTTTTTTTTTTTTTTTTCCATTTCTGATGACGAAAGCTGACTAATTTCAGTATAAAAAACCCGATTTGGCAGGAAAAAAAAACAAAAGAGGGAAGGCAACAAGAATAATAATAACAATTGAACGAAAACTCGGGACAGACCACCCCCTAACCAAAAGCAATTCGCGATAACACGATGATAGAATAGCAAGTTAACCAAAAAAGATTGGAGTTCAGTCGCATCGCACTAAACACCAAACGGCATACCGAAAAAAAACAGCTGTCAATCAAAATCATTGTGACAGCAATTGTTCTACCAAATATCATAATTACCGTTAGTAGTATTAGGACAACGTGGAGGTGGAATACTAAAACAACGAGGATCGACACTATTATAACAAGTACTGTTTATTAAACAAGGAACAGGAGGACATGGTGCTGCTGTCCAAGGAATAGGAGTAGGAGGTGGAGGTGAACTCTTACTGCTATCAACATAATCAATGATTGCTACAATGTCTAACAACAAGATTACGCCAATCATCGCGAAAATCATTTTGCGAAATTTTCCAGGCATGGCTGTTCGTGTTTTTTTTGTATATATTATTGTTAATTATAAAGAATGCATAAAATAGAAAAAAATTAGCATACCATCCACACGGTACCATCTGATTAAGATAAAAGTCATACACATCATTACTAACACAGTCGTCATGTGTAGAACTGCTAACATAACGGCTCCATCGTTGGACGTCACTGGAAGAACACTCGCTACTATTGTAAAGACAATAAACGAAAACATGAATAATCTATAAAAAGTTCGGTATCCAGGTGACTCGTGACCCTCAAGCAGTCCCTCGAAACACTCTCCAAGGAACCCCATTTTTTTTTTTTTTTTTTTTTTTTGTTTATAAAGCTCGTGTGCTGTTTTTTTTTTTTTTGAAAAATAACATAATAAGTAAAGTAACTTCATATACCAACCGCGAGGAAAAAAAAAAAAAAAAAAAAAACTAAATACAAAACGAAAACTAACTAATTCTGATAACGACCTCTCGAGGAGAGTTCTCGTTGATGACAAGTATCGGTATGCTGACCCGAGTGATGTTTTTTTTTTTTAAAAAAGTGATTCCTTCCTTCCTAACAACCTAACGAAAAGACCGCCTGCACAAGTGTAAGCAAATAATAAACTCGCAAAGATGTGAACAGGATTGTAAATCCCCCAATTAAAATCAAAAGAGGTTTATAAAAAAATGACAAAAGGGTGCCTCTAATACGATAGCAGTCTAACCAATAGTAGAATACAGCCACTAAACGAAGAGGATTAAATGACGGATATTTCCTCACATTTTGGTCCAATTCCTGCAATGGAGGCGAGTAGGCGTTGATGTTCTCGTCGTCTCATTTTTGGAAGATCCCAAGGATTGGTATATGAGTGTGTTGTTTTATTGACAACACTATCAGAATCAACATCGATAGGTTTTTGACGTTTTTGAGGAGATTGAAAGGAAGTTTGTTTTGATTTCTCTTTGAGTGACGGAATAGCTACCAAACCATTCTCTAACAATGTCTGATGTTGTCGGACATTGCAGAAGTCATCGTGCCATTCATTTGAAAAACTGCTCATCCCAAACCAACCACACGCACACTTATAACTTCCGACTGTGAAATGAGGCATTTCACTACTTGTAAAAATATCCTTCGATGAGCATTCTACTGCTGGTGTAATTGGTTTGGTACTTTCTGATGATTCCTCTTTTTTGGTTGATAATTTCAATGATTTCCTTTCAAGTGATGTGATCAAGTCAGTACTCTTTGTACAAGAACTACTATTCTTAATGTGTCTTGACATATGAAATCTATGTTTAGTATTATAGCCACAGTCATCACATTTATAAATAGTAGTTTCTTCATGTTCACGTTTTATGTGTCCACGAAGACCATTCTTTGATGCATATTTCTTAGAGCAGTGTGGACAGAGGAGGTTAGTTGAGATGTTGCGTTTCTTCTTTCCTTGTGTAGAAGGTTTGTTTTCATCACCGTCTTCGTGACTTGTTGCGATGTGTCTTTTTAAATTTGATTTATTAGAATAAACTATTCCACATTTACATTTAAACCCTCCTGAGCTCCTGGTTTTAACTTTCTTCTTCTTCTTGCAACCACATGCTGTTCGTTTTTCTATCCAAAACTCACTTGACTCTTTGTTACATGATCGGATTCTAGCCACTTGTTTCTTACAACCTGCGCAGGTGTATTCACGTTTTGCAGTTTGCGCCTCCTGTTTTGTTTCGTACTGAGCACCAGGTACTCGCTGCCAATCAGCCTCTTCGGTTGCTGAAGTCTCAACGTCAGTCATGTGAGGTTGGAGGGGGGGGAGTGTACGCCAACCCTGTTTATAAAGTAAAAGTGTTGACTTCCATATTAAATATTTTATTTCATTCGTCTCGTATTCGATAGGTGCGTTGACAGGTTAGAATAACGCAAAAGAATAAACGAAATGTCGAGTTCTTACGAAGGTGAACTGTGAAATCATTTCACCTTTCTGTGTTGTGATTCGCAGGTCAGGGTAACTTGATACTGGAATTCTTTTGGGGATACAGGTGGTATGCTTATGGGGATCAGTCATTCGATACAGTAAGTCATCCTCAGATTATCTAGGGGCGTAGGTTTCGTCAATACCGTCAGAGTGTTTAGGTCAATAACACTAATTCTTACCCCGGAGAGGAAGAGCATGCAACAGTTAGCAAAATAATAAAAAAATGACTGAACTTTATTTTTTGCCTATTCATACATGAGGAGGAATATATAAAGTAATTTCAAACTAAAGACAAGAATACGTTATCACACATCCATGTGATCGGATTACAATCCCAACTCATTCAGCAACTCAACAACAACATCACAAGAATGTCTTATTGTTAATGAAGCGAAATGATCTTTTGGTGTTCGTTGTTTGTTGACGATAACAACATCTCCTCCATTCTCTGCTACGACGTCAATGAGATCGCAGGCAGTTGGAACAGAAAGTGATGAACCAAAAACAATAAGCAAGTCTGACTTAATACAATGAACCCACGCACGGTCATGTTCACCTTCCATTGAAGGAACGTCTTTATGAGATGAGTGAAATGAAACGACTATGTCTCGAAGAGTTTTGTTGGTACATTCTGTACAAGGTAGGTCGATGTCGTGAATTAGTGAGTTTTGTTCATTAGTTTCAATAGCTGTCGGTACCTCAAAAAGTTTATTACAATGACTGCATTCAATGATGAACATATTCCCGTGAAGTTCTGATAGCGTAACGTCTTCAGACTGATCTTCTGACATCTTTCTGTGAAGTCCAGACCTTCTGTGGAGGTTATCAATGTTTGTAGACATGCAGTATTTAAAATTCGTATTATTATTTATAACTTTCGATATCCAATGATGAGTTTTAGTTGGTTGGGTTGACTGTAAATCTTCACTAGTAAGACCCTTGGTGTCGATTCCTTTTTCAAGCTCTGTCCACACTCCTTTAGGTCCTCTGTAATCTGGTAAGCCAGCTGAAGTGCTTATACCAGCTCCAGTGTAAAAAACCACATGTTTTGACTTCTTAATCTTTTCTACAAGAATTTCAATTTTCGATTTCAATCCAGTTTCTGTCTCAACATGTTCATGAAGATAACTTTCTTCATTCTCCTCTCGTAAATTCATAGCCTTATAAGCTGCATATTCTTCCTTAAAAGTCTTGTAAACACTGCTTCTTATTTCATCCTTGGACATGTTAAACCTAACCTGATTTATTAAAAATAACAATAAGTATTTCTTTGGCAGACTCAAAAAACAAAACAAAAAAAAAAAGAAAAGGGGTTTTTTTCACAACATTAATTCCAAGGTGGACTACAAACTAAGAAGTGTGGTAGCGTTAGCAGGCAAGCAGGTTGCTAAAACTAAAGCGGGCAAAAGCAATGAGAAAGCTCATAATAAAAAATAAAAAATGAAATAATAAAATTTCAACGCAAAATAATAAAAAAAAGGGTCCTACGAATAAACGACATTACACGTCAACTAATTACTGTGAAGTAAGTCATTCTCGTGAAGACTGGGAGAAACAGGGGATGAAACTTTGACAATGTAAAAACATTAACAATTTTGACTACTTATAGTTGTTAATCAAAGAAAATAAACAAAAATCCAGTGGAGGTTCCACCCTTGTTTGTTTAAGAACATTTCTTATAAAGAAAGATTCATGGTTTTATAAATATAAAGTAGTTATCATTGCAGCAGCCCAACTTATTAAAAAGTTCTCGTTAGGAAACACTAATAATGTTACCACGAGGAAGCTATACAAAAGAAACATAAGGGGAAGCTCAGTAGTTTGGTCATACACGATCTGAAACAAGACCTTGCAGTTGACATTCATTTTTTTTTTTTCTAAAGACGTTATCGAAAGAGGTAAACTTAAAAAACTGTAATGGAAGAAGGGGGGACAAACAGCACCAAATATAATTACATTCAGGGAAATTTATTTATAAAAAGAAAATAGTGATACAAAAAAAAAAAAAAAACGAAACAACTACGAACCCATAATCACTATAGCCCGGTCTGAATGCTGGCCATCCACAAAAGTAAAATAGATTTATATACCAACGCACATAACACAGATCGGCCTCGATTGAACGCAAAAATGAGATCTTTTAAAAAAAAAATATATAAAATTGAGATAAATAGGAGCTGACCAGTGAGGTCTTTTTTTTGTATCTTTTTTTTTTTTTTTTTTTTTAACTCCACAATAAGCAATAAAGCTAATGCTCGCTAGGGTTGTGTAGAAAAAGGTAATAAAAAATCATTTTCCTAGCGAACAAATCTGTGTACCAATTTATTGCAACTACTTGTAGTCTAAATCAGACAAAAGGGATTGAAGGGGGGTAAACGAGTGTCACTCCGGAGAAAAGAGCAACTTACTTGCTGTGAGAACCCTAAGCGGGTGCATTTTCAGCTGATAGCGAAAACCGAAAAAGCTAATTTAATATATCGCACACCTAACAAGTACAACACTTGTTTTTTTTATTATTGTGAAAAGGGAATTATTCTCGTGAGGAATTATGGTCACAAATTTTGGACTGGAAAAGAAAAAATTTTCGTGAATTGTTCCTCACAAATAGTGGTTCCCGTTTGATGCCTGTCGTTTGTAAGGCACCAGTGAGTGGTTTTTTTTTTTTTTTTTGTAGTTATCCTCAAAAAAAAAAAAAAAAAAAAAAAAATTAGAAAAAAAACATGAAAAAAGAATTGGCTTTAACTTCAACTATACAGAAAATACTGATATAACACTGTGATTTTTTGTTTGTGCACGAAACCGGACCCCTTTCCAGTGGATTGTTCGTGGCCGTCGTGTCTAGTTTGATATGGTATCTATCAAAGTTGGGAGAATAACGGTCTTTTATGAGATAATAAACCGATGCGATGCGGTGTTCGTTCTTCTTGTGTATCATTTCTTAGTATGCTTCATCTTCCAGTCTAGTGTGCTTGTCAGCAATATTGTCCTCGCTCGCCACGTACTCGACGTGCAGAACTGAACTAGACCTGTCCAACAGTCGATGAATAGTCCGTAACATGGGTTGTACATTTTGTTGTAGAGAATAGCCACGGTGCAACGAACCGATAACTCCCTTGTTGTCTACATGTCCCGTCACCCTGCAACTCTGCAGTTTTAACTCTGTCACTACATATTCAATGGCCTTGACTACTGCGAAAAATTCCTTTTCGAAAATCCCCATGTTCACTATATCGCGCGGGAAGCGTCCTCTCCGATAAGAGTTTCCCACTACAAATGCCCAGGCTTTTGTACTTGCATCAGATACGAAAGTCATTTCTGTTTCATAGCTACGCTTATTCCACCGCACCCATTCGTTCTTCACAAGCTCCCTGAACTCGAGCCTAAGAGAGTTCATGTACTCCTCTGAGATTTTTACTGCTGTGTTCCAGAAAACCTTAGATTTCGGGTCGCCTTCCTGCATCAGTTCAGACATTCCCATCAGGAGTTCTGTCGCCTCGTGTAGACGTAATCTTAGCGCATGACGTCTCCACAAAATGATTCCCGAAATCTTCCAGTAACTACGTCGTAGGTTCACGCGTGAGTCCAAGATCATTTTCCCTGGTTCAGCGACCGCTTTGACCCATTTTTCCTTTAGTTTCCAACATTTCCTCGTCAAGTCAGCTTCTATTCCTAATGTGATTATGTATGTGTTGGGTTCTGTGACCGCGCCTATCGTAATTGAATATTTCAGACATAGAGTTCGGAATCTATCTCTAACCGATTGTAGAACCTGTATATCATCCGCCGCAAAGATGGCATTGTCAATCCACCCAATGCCGGACACATCCCTCCCATCTATTGCATCTTCGATCAGATTCAGAAGAACAGCCTGGGCTAATTGAGGTGCACCTCTGTACCCCATCGGTAGACGTGTCATCCGGTAGATCTTCTTGTCTACTCGAAAAGAGAACAACGGTCTAATTCTTTCAGGAATCGGGAATTGAAAGAAATACGATGTAAAGTCAAACTCGCAAGCGTACCTACGTGGTAGCAAGGTTTCCACTATCGTTTCGTAAGACGGTAGCCTGCATGGCGGTAACGAGGTATAAGCTGTTAACTCATTAATAGTCTTACAATTTAGGATGAAACGTAATTGTCCAGGTGTACTTTTCGGTATGAGAAAAGCAGAGTGCATGAACCTATTCGTCGTCGATCTAGGAGATGGTTCGGCGAAACCAAGCTCAAGCATGCGTTCGGTATGAGGTTTTAATTGGACATTCTTTGCGCCTATCCCAGATTCGTCTTCTTGTGGCGAATTGTTAATCACTTGGATGACAAAGTTCGGATCTGCAATCCATCTCATGTTTGTTCTCAGGTTCGGATAGCTTCCCACTAGCAGTTCCATGTTTACCGGTTCCATTCTTATTCCAGATATGGTTCCGTCATAACATGTTCGCGGACAACGTGTTCCAGTTATCCCCGTTAGCCATCCTTCCGCGTAGTCGTACATGCGGAATCCTGCTTCCAATTTTGAAGCCCAAAAAGGTCTGTCATGGATAGCTTTCACTGCAGTAGTGCGGCCGCTTTTATCGTATTCCGAGTCGAGGTCCAAGTCTCCGGCGGTATGTAGAACTGGGTTGACGTCCCTGATGCATGCCGCGCCATCGCCTGAGCGTCCCGTTCCGACGACTCCAACGCGACATACGTGAGTGCACTGTGACGTATGTAGTGGCTCGTGGTGTCGAGATGTCTTTCCAGCCATCTGTTGTATCCCGACCGGTTCAAACCCGTGAATACCATTTCGCCATTCGTTGTTGCCAACCATTGCAACACCACGCGGAATAAAGAGCCATTTTTTGCTACCAGAATCCATTGACCTCGTCTCGTTTTGTCGGTCTTCCCCCCGACCAAGCCAATTAGGTAACCGTTCCTGACTTCCCGGATGTCCCGTCTCCTCAGTAGCATCAGGTCGATAAATCTCGCCGCCAGAGACCATTGTGTGGCCAACACCGCTACATACATCCCTTCCTGTCGACGGATTACTTCCGTGATCTCTTCCTTGGTGCGTATTTTCGTCAGCATTCCCTCCCTTCGCTGATTTTCGTCTGTTGACCTTGTCATGGCCTTCCGGAATGCAGCTGTGGGCGGAATTGCAGCCGAGCGAAAACTTGCCAAGTATTGGTTCGCCGACTGTGGTTGCAACTCTCCCAAGTTGATCTTTGCCTGTAGCCACAGGAGGAAACTCCGCGTCGGCGGCATATCCGGTTTTATCGCACATATGGTTGCATCGAAGGGGATCCAATTTCGCATTACCGATCTTATCGATGCTTGTGTCGATTCGGCGAAACAACCGGTCAGTGTCAGGTCCAGCTGACTCTCGAGTTCCTCGAGTTTCTCCGAGTTCACTATGGCAAGTGATTTTTTTGGCGGTCTTCCGATCCGCTTTTTGCCTTGCGTCCCTTCCGGAACAGGCCCCCACACATCGTGTGGTTTTTCCTCCATTCAATACTTCCTCTTTCCTCCAGCTCCCTTCCCGGAAAAATTTCCTCCAGCTCCCTTCCCGGAAAAATGACGTTTACGGTCGCCACCGCTCATTTGGTCACCCTCGTGGGTTTGTCCCGGGAGCGCGGTTCTCATCGTCTCCTTCATCGCGAGGCCAATTAGTCGCTCCGTATACTCCCCGTATCCGTACGTCTTGAGGTACCCCTCATAGGCGCCGGTCATCTTTCTGTTCCTCGTCGAGAACAGCAGATCTTCCATGCGGTCCACCGCCACTTGCAACGTCTGCCTGACGTGCCCTGAGCTGTTGGAGACCGGTAGCAGGCCGTCAATCATTCTCAGCAAGTGCCGCATTTCGTGCGACACTGCTCCCCCGCCCTCGACAGCAGTCTCCGGGATTGCTTTTCCGTTGACTGTGCCGTAACGCTGTTGCAAACCTGCAAACACGTAATTCAGGCCAGACGGGGTTTTTAGGTTTTCCACCCAAGTGACGACCCTACGTGGATCCATCGTCACCCGCTCCACTACAGTTAATTCCTTAACTGTTTCCGCAACTGGCATCGTTGCGTTAAAATGTCGCCCTTCCGGTACGAGCATTGCATATGGGGCTCCATTCCGGAGCACAAACCCACATGGAGGACACACCCATTCCTGGGATGCCTCAGGCAACCACCTGGCTTGGGTGACTTCGTCGTTGCCTAAACGGGACTTGAGACATTCCGTCTCGCCCATTTCACCGCATCGGTGACAGTTCGTGCCGTCCGTATGTATTTTTCCGCATAACGGAAACACACAACATTGGTCTGTCGCTGACGGATGCGCCCCTTCCGGGATCTCAGGCACCTCGACAGTTGACCAGTCGAAATCTTGTGGGATATCTACTTTCGACATTTTGTGAGTTTTTTTGTTTGTGCACGAAACCGTGAACCGACTTAAACTGATAAAGCTAAAGGAGGTTTACGTGTGCTGCCAACATTCTTTTTCGTTCTTACAATACTTGTTAAATGCAAAAAAAAAAGCACTGAACCGTAACAAACATGTGCGTCGGGTAACAGAAAAAAAATACATTTTACAGTTAAAAAGATGAGGCTGAAGACTTTTCAGGCATTCATACGGTGGAATACCAGAAATAGAAACAATTCTTCCCATTCGACAACTTTTTAGTTTTAAGAAGGTGTTGTTTAGTTTAGAAAAAAAAAAAAAAAAAATAGAAATTTCGACTTTCGGAACAGCACCAGTTTATTATACACGCTGGACTGCATAGTTTGATAATACTACGAAACTAAGACATAGATAGTAGGAAGTACAACACATTACTCAACAGTGAACTAAACACGACGAGTGAATACGAATGGGGGATACACTTCTTGTAGTAGGAGAAGGGATTGAAGTGTCAGGAATCTCATCACCAGAATTAACAACTGTGTGGGATACTACTCGAGCTTTTGGATCTGATGAAGAAACTGGTGATTTTAGTTTTGTGATCCTTTCATTGAATTGATGTTTATCAGAAACTGAAAGACTCTCATAATGACTACTGAGTCTCTCTCTGGCGTCATAAACAGTTATTTCATTTGGGTTCCATTCTGCTTGCGAAACTCTCTCAGCAGTTTGTACCAACAGATTTCGAACGCTGACATCCTTCTCTGCTCTCGTTATCATATCTCCGACTAGTTCAGAGTCAGTTGGTCCGATACCACCTCTTGCCTTCCTTGCTGCACCTGCAGCTTTTAATAAAAGAGTTTTTACTTGTTCATTATTCTCAATTATCCATCGGATTCTCTCAGGAAGTGCAGCAGGAGAATTCCTTTCAAATGACACAGTCGAAACGGGAGCTGAAATCGTTGCGGATGCGCACAGCACTGGAGTAGGAGCAGGTGGTGTACTAGCTGCTGGCTGAACACCTGCCGCTACTGATGGTGACTTTGGTACACTAACTTTAGTAACAATATCAACATTACCAACAACAGCTGCAGGGCTTTCCGTTATCGCTACGGGGGCAGTGGCAACGATTGATGAGGGCTGACCTGCAGATGATGGTGACTTTGTGATGGTAGCAACAGGTATATTTAATTCTTTCCCACCTACTGCACTCATGCTATTACTAAGTCTGATAGTGTTGTGAGGTGTTGCAGTTTCTAAAGTTTCAATTGAGTCGCTACGAGACGCATGAATTGGTTTCGTATGAAGAGATCCAACAGCTGGGATTACTGACGGAGGGTTCGAAGCTTGAACTGATCGTTCCCAAACAGCTAATTCACAATCCTCATCAACAGGATGAGATGCAGAAGCTAATAGATCTCTGTATAAAGGAAACCTAATAGGTTTAATACTTCTGGGTGGTAGTTTCTTTTGAACTCGACACTGTTCAGCCATTCTCATAGTAGTGTTCATTAATTCATCATCACAATCAGAAACATCTGTTATGTGTTTTTCTGTTTGGATAAACGCGGCGTCAGCCTCACCGTCAAATCTAAGAACAACACTCCTTCCGTATTCCTTGTCTTGGTAATCAATTGCACTCAATCTGTCTAATGCCATTCGTCTAACTTGTTGACCTGTTGTTGGGTTTGCGACTACCATTTCATCAGGTTCGATAATCACAACTCTTTTACGACGTTTCTTTTGTTTATCTTGAGTAGATATTAACTTCATTAATTTGAAGTCGGGATTGTCTTCTTTTAGTTTTTTTAACACCCCTTTGGGTACCTTTTGCAAGTTTTCCTGAACTTCCATATTATACTTGTCAAAGAGATCCTTCCGAGCTTTTTCAACTGCTTTACGCTCGCGTTCGGAGCGTTTGGCGCGGATGCTGGAACGACGAGAGGATCTTCGCTTTTCAAGTTTTGGTTCTGGTTTGGCACATTGATTGTCGAGATTGAAATCAACCTCTCTATGAAATGAATTACCAAGTACTGGTTCAGAATGCAGAGGACTAGAAGCTGATAAAGTATCAACAAATGACGGAGAAGGAGCAACTGGTAAGTCAATTGGTGTTTCCGGACCATTCGTAACTGGGAGTGGTCCATCAGCTGACAACCTACCAGAAGCAGTTCCATCTTTTGTGATGTCAACAGGTGGGAGGGGAATTTGTAAAGATTGTCTGCTGTCATCATTATTCTTCTCAATGAGTACAGCTGGTGGTGGAGTTGTACTAATTTTCATCGATTCGCTTAACAATTTTAATCTTTCCGACCAAACTAAATTCTCCCACAGATCTCTCCCCATTTTAGATGCCAATAATTTCATATCATTCGGATGTGACAAAACTTCACAACGAGCTCGTTGCTCCTGATCAGAAAGTACTGGCTGACTGTCTCGTATGCTGGGGGGTCGGGGCATCTCCGCGCCACCCTGTTTGTTGTTTGTTTGCCTTGTTAGACAAGCTGACCTATTTCTGTTTATTAAGTTACATAAAGGAGTAATGAGCATACGACTATACTATCCTCTAGTGATATTCTGTTTTTTATTGTCTCAATAGCAGACAGCTCAGGCTTTTCATCCGCCGAAGCTTTCTTTGCCAATCCTAACAGCGGCTGGCCCTTTAACATGTTTTGAGTGACCTTCTGAATGAATGTTTTTTTGTAAAAATTCGAAAAAGTTCCCAACTTATATAAAACAATAATTCCCTCGTTATAGGATTTAAACACCCTCTTTCTAATATTGTGAAGACTGCAAAAAAAAAAAAAAAAAAAAAAAAAAAAGATTAAATAAAAAACTTTAACCTTACCAAACAATTCCCTAAATATAACGATGATAAGAGCACAAGTCCAGCTGTAGGTGGAAAGTGAAAAACTCGACAAGATACACCAGCAGGTGTTTACATGACTGAAGTCTGCAGCACGCGCGCTTCAATAAATACGATTGCAAATAAAAATATAACTCCAGTAAAGAGGCAGATGGTACTTTTTTTGCAGAAAACTGTTTTTTTTCCAGCGCCCAAAATTCAAGACAACTATTCCTGTAGTGTGACCTGTGTACTAGTCAGCAGTAAGCTACTCGATAGGATCGATGTTTCGATGTATAGGACCCGTGTGGGGATAAGGATCACTTGCAAATTTAGCAGAATAAAATAAGTTGTCGCGTAACTGTCCGACTTGCTTACGCTCAGCGAAGAATTCACTTGTGTGACGAAGTAATCCAGTGTATGGCTCATTAGGTTCCTCACCTGGTTCTGCAACGACACAGTTGAAGAACACCATAGGATTAATATATCTAACATTGAGCACCGCCTGACTGAGATCTAAAAACCTATCACCACAACGCCAAGCATTAATTGTACTGTACATACTTTGACCATATTCATCAGATCTAAAGTCAACTATATAATCAATTGTACTGTAGTGTTGTACTTTACTAACTGGGGTAATAAACATGCTTTGTGGAGCAGTAGTTAATTGTTTATCAGAGTAAGGGACGTTAGCGTTGTAATCATTTGGATCTAAGCTCTCTGGTAATAAGACTTTCCCATGCCGTCCGTAATTTAGACGACACGGATCATCACAATCAGATTCCTTACCTGGTCTCACTTTCTTTCTCGAGGATTCCGGGTGCAATACTTTCTCCAAAACATCAATTTCCTTGTTCGGATGAGAAGCGTATGTCCCCATAATTCAATTTTTTTTTAGTAAAATTACACGCACTTATTAAAGAAAAGAATTATTATAACAATTAGCTTTTTTTTTTTTTTTTTTTTTTTTTCCTACTCTTAACCCCTTCCTCCTAATTCATTGCGACATATCTGTTATAAATAATGTATTGGATAACAAAAGACGTACTCACAGGTACTCATTTGGTGTCAAGTCTCATTGGTACACTCAATTTCAAAATTTACCCGTTTCGTTCGTTTTTTTTAATTTCCTCTGGAGGGAAGAGGGAGGAGGGAGGGGGGGGGAAATAACGAAACGACTCCAGTCGACGAATGGATATAAAAAAAAAATACGAACCAAAAGAAAATTTCTCACCAAGTAAATCACCATAATTAAAGACTGAACCAGTCTTTAATTGAAGTGTGTCACAATCAGGTACAGGGTTAACCAGAGAACAATTTCACATCCTACATAGTCTTAGCCGTTGGCATATTAGTACTCTCCGCTGGTAAGGATGGTTGTGTCATCGCTGCTCTCTTTTCTTTTATAAGTTGAAGTAGTTTTTCAGCACCCTTATACATGGCAACAGCTTCGCTAATAATAGATTGATCTAATGATGGAGTATCAGTGGAAGTGAGAAGGACGAACGCTTGCAAGGCGGGAACGTCAATTCCAAAAGCTTCGATGACATTAACAAGAAAGTCTGTATCACTGTTTAACTGCTTCAAACCTGACTCAGATAGTTTTGGAATTGAACCCAATTGTTGAATGTAATGTTCAGCAGTCATGCTAACAATAGCAGCAGCTCTGTGACTTTGATCATCTGCTTGTTCCTCTCCAGTACCACTTACTAGGGACAGGCTTGAAGCTTGCAATTCGTTTAAACTAATTAAGTAAGCTCCGATTTCTCTCTGATATTCCATAGGCGTCCCGTACATTGCTAGTTGAGATATCGGAACATCCTCACCCCACACAGAAAGGGTTGGAATGGTACTTAGTCTGTTTTTCACTGGTTCAAATAATAACTCAAATACAATGCTGTTAATTTTTTTAGAAATTTCATCAAAGAAGTCTAAGGCTTCTCCAAGTACTCGTTGTCCTTCAGGAATGTTGTATTCTACGTTTATCTCTTTCAAAGTATCAATTAACCATAATTCAAACATATCAATTTTACTTGAGACTAAGGCAATAGTATGATACAAGTGTAGTGATAACTTTACTCCATGATTCTCAGGTTGCCCTTGTGGTGGTGGTGTCGGCTGATCACCTTTCGGTTCTTTTATCAACCCAGAACGGAGTTTACTCACCACTAAAAGAACTTTTTCGCCAAATGCCTTGAGAACAGTATTCAATTGTTTGACGAGTTGAATTGTTGTTGTTGAAAGCTGAGGAGACCCTTCGTTAAGAAGAGTGTTGCGCTCGAATCCTTTCTGAGCTTCATGAAGAAGCTCTGATGTTGAATCACTAATATCAGTTACCAATTGAGGTGACAAAGTTACTATCTGCATGTTTGTACTTTTAACGAATGAGAAACTCTCCAGTAGCTGTAATAATCTTTTTGTTTCCAACGCCGGATGTTCCACTTGTATTTTATTATATAAACCAGTACCTGATTGCGAAACCATTTCTAATTGATCGGAATTCGCGCACTCTAAATGCGCTTCTTTCAAAGACTGAATTAAAACAGTTGTGTGCTTGTAAGCCAACACAACACCCTCAAGGGTCATATTCTTAAGGTAGTTATCCAGTGAAACAGCGATGCTTCGCTGTAGCATCACAAACAGTTGTACCAACACGGCAACGGTGTCGTCCTCAAACAGATCAGCGTTGTGCTTTTTTGATAACACCAGTTCAGTTTCTATTTTACCATTGAAACCAGGGAGAAAGTTTAATAGTTCAGCTTCCCAATCCTTAGAACCAACTGGGTGTTGAGTACAATAGTCTTTCCAAATCTTAACAATTGGCTCAACAGCTTGTTTAGTGTATTGGATTAGGATGTCACTCAGCCGTCCAATCTTTTTTAACGTCGCAAGGTGTTGCTGTGCCTTTTGTTTATCTCTACTTATTAAGGCTGTCACACATTCAGCTTCAACCATATCTTGTAATTTTGCTTCATACCCCTCTACGGTGGTGGCGAATTTGTTGTGTTCGTCACCGAGTCCCTTTATAGCCATCAATGCTTGTTGCATCTGAAATATTTCTGTTGCAATAGATTCACAGTCCCCTCTCTCGAACGCCTGTTCCATGAGTTGGACATTTTGTCGAAGATAAACAGTTTTTGATAAGGTTGTTTCACATTCATCTAATTTTGTTTTAATTGAATGGATTTTCGCAATCGATTTGGTGGCCTCCTCTGCCGCTTGCTGGTGCTGTATAATATCTGGAGTTAACAATCCTCTCAATGCCTGCGACAATTGACTAACCTCTCTGCTTGTCCTCTCCAACTCTAATGATATTGAAGGGAGTCTTGCTAATGATTTTATCGCCTGGTCTTCAAAGCTTGCGTTCATTTTCGTTCCCATTACCTGTAGCTTCAGCCCGAGGTCATCGATGGTGCTGCTTAGGTTGCGCTTATCTACCCCAGTCAATTCCTTATTTATCCATTTACGAACGTCGAATCCAGCCGACTGAAATGGCATCAGCGAATCCATTTTCTCCTTTGAAAAGAAATATGTATAAATAATTACTTTTTAATTTTCTGAATCGAACTTAAATCGGACCTGAAGAAGTTCACTTCCGTTGCAATCGATACATCTACCAAAAGTTATGGGGGGAAATCATCAGTAAGCCCTATCGATCACAGGATCTGGATCCACTATCTATAGTTCGCAAGCCATTTAACATACGGAACCGGCAGGACAGCTACTAATCCATCAACGAGAATTTGATGATCCACGTTATCGAATGCCCCAGAGTCATACTTGTGCAAAAAGCTAAAAGCTAAAGCTAAGCTATCTAGCTTTTTTTAGCTTTTTTTTGAAAAAAAAATTTTTTTAAATTTTGGCATGTTTCTGTACCTTTTTGATATTTTTTTTGGTTTTGTGAGGAAAAAAAGTGTGGGGGAAAAAAAAAAACACCAATTATAATATTTCCAGTATCCACCACTACAGGTTTTTGTGTGTTTTTTGGCTCATTTAAGCTGTTAAGTGACGTGATTTTTCGATATTTGCGCAACCTGGTATCTACAAAGATAACATTTCATAATTCAACTATGTGTACTGTTGGGAGAGAAATATGTTTTTTTTTTGATATGACAGGCAAATTATTACTTATTACAATCAACACTGAGTATGATTTTTCGCCATACTTGCCTTAACACACATTTTCCCTACCTGGATTAAAAAAATGTCACTAAAAGGAGGAGATATCCATAAATTCACTAAATAATTATACCACAGAAGTAGTAAAATACAAGCTAGAAAGACATGTGATATCAGTTATTAGAAGAGGGTAGAAAGGAATTATTAAACTTGGGAAAGTTCGTCTTTAACCCTCTTCACAGCAGGGCCTTCTGCTTTTTTTGTCTTCTTCCTTATTGGGTCAGCAGCACACACCTTAAACATGTTGCACGCTACTTGCAGCATAGCATCAACATGTCTGTGAACCATTCTTGATCGCTGTTTTGTCAGTAGGCGGGATGTCGCTTTGAATGTCCGTTCAACATGTGCCTCTGATGCAGCGATTCTACACAGTGACATGTAGAACTGTGTAAGGTGGGGAACAACCTTGCTACCAATTTCCCTCCAGAATATTGCTGCATCCTTCTTCTGATGTGCTTTCTTTTGCCTCTCTACTGTAGCTGTTGACAACTCAGAGATAAGGGTGGTGCTGAACCCATGTCTTACCAGCCACCCTGCAAAGTAAGGCTGCATCAGGTTCTGCTGCTCCTCATTCAGACCCATCCCCTGCATTGCCCTTAACATCTTAAGAGCATCAAAACTGAAGTTAGACACAATGCGGGTGTTCAGGGACTGCAGTGCACTGCTTACCAATTTTGATACCTTTGGATCACTTATTGCTTTCCATTTCCGTGTCACATACTCCAGCTGTCCCAGCACATCCTGCAACCCTGCCGAGTCACGCTGGAGGTTATCAGTTGCATATGCAACTGGCTGCACCAATTTTGCAGCAGTTTTCATCTTCTCGATGTCTGCTGCACAGCAAGGAAACAGGCGTTGTTTCCCCTTGCGTTTCAGCAGGAGATCTTCAAGTCTCACTGCCCAAACCCAGCAGTCGTACACTGTGTTCCATCGGGTACTGCCTATGCGTTTAAGTTGCAGAGGGCTTCCCTTTCGACCCTTCTGCACCTCAAGGAACAACTCCTTCCTTTTGGGGGTTGCCATCTCCTCTGTCAGATCCTTCACCTTATTGTATGCCGTTGAGAGGAGGGGGATACCATTGATGAGATCCTTCATTAACAGCTGCAATGAATGTGCTGCACATCTGATAGTGAGGAGCTTCTCCTTCCCTGCAGCCTGAAGCATCTGCTCTAGAGCATCTGCATCAATGCCCTCTAGGTCTTCTTCTCCTGCACTTTCACAAGATGCTGCACTGTCATTGTCAGTGTCTTCTTCAAGACTCTCCATCTCTGTGATGGTTTATTAAATCTTGGTTTGTAAAATGTTGGGCAGCAGGTAATGTTTGCTTTTTTAGATACTAACTGGAAGTGCTGCTTCCTTCAGGGCATTCTGCATGCTCTTTGCATTGTCAGCACAGAAGGCAAGTGGGACAACATTAGCTTCAAGTAGCTCAGTAGTGATGCTTCGAAGTACCTTCAAGGCATCTGCAGCAGAAAAGCTAGTAACTACTACACTTCTAAAAAACAGGGCCATATGGCCATTGTGAATACTGAAGTTCAGCACTCGTCGCTTTCCAGGTAGTGTCGCCCCATCAAACATAATTGTAACATCATCGCCTTCAAACCGCTTAAGCAACTTCTGACGGCAGGTATTCCCAAGCTTCTCAATGTGGGCAAGCAGACTCCTTCGCGTAACACCTGCAGGTGCAGACATAATGCCAGTGAAAGTTGGATCTTCAACCACTTGCAGGGCTATCTTATTTTGGCAGAAGAACACAGCTATTTTGTCCATCATGCTCTGTTGGTGTGAGACATTGTACAAACACTTGATGTTTCTAAAGAAATTCAATGGTTTACATACCAAGTCTTTTAAAACACACAGATCAGTGGTGGAAGTGCCATGTGTTACCCCCAACTCCTTAGGCTTCCCGCTTCCTGGGAGGTTGTGATAACAACGCAAGTGTGCCCGCAGGTTACTTGTTCCAGCGTTTTTCTTCCCTGAGCCTCCATTCTTCATCCTAATCTCACCGCAAATGTTGCACTTGCCCCTATCCCCATTATCAACAAACCAACCACCCTCACCAAAGAGTGGTCGGTCAGCCTGTGTTGTCCCAACCTCCAATCCCCCCTCCTTAGCTTCCTGTGGAATTGGCGCAGCTGGTATCTTGGGAAGTACTTCAGGCATGCTCTCTTTCGGCTTACTATCAAGGATATTGCGAATCCTCTCCTCCTTTGCATTCCACACCTCAGTTGCATCTCTGCACTTCTGTTCTGAATCATCTACCTCTGCTTTTAGTCGCTTCACTTCATTTTCCATCTCCCCATGTTCGGATTCAAGTAACCGCTTCTCGTTCTCAATCTCTAGAACCCTTGTTTCCAACTCTGTAACTTTCTCTGAGCTGCCTGTCTGCAACACATTTGCTAGAGTTGCGTGTGTAATTTGTGCTACCTGCAGTTGAATCCCTTCCGCTAGGGAAGAATGTTGTTTCTTTAGGGCACTGCACTCATCTTGCAAGCTAAGTAATTCCTTCTCAGCAGCAGTGTTTGACTCCTGCAGTTTCTGCGTTACTGCTTCATGCTCTTCCTGCAGCAGCAACTGCTCTTCATGCATTGCACCCTGGAATGCCTGGAACTCAGAGTCCCTGTAGCTTTGCTGGGCTTGGTCAGGAGAGAACTTCTTTCGGATCAGTAGGGAGGAACTGGCTGGGATGATTCGGTCAAACATTTCGAAAAGGTGGGAAGTAACGGACTGGGAGCTGTTGGCTCCTGCCCTATTCCCGATGTAAACTTTCTTTTTATTTTATTTTTTTAAACAGGCCCAAAGGGCGACAATGACAGATGCTGACCAAGGAATAATATTCAAATGAATTTTCGTTTCAAAGAAACAAACAGAATTAAGAGAGAGGCAGAGAAAAAAAAAAAAAAAAAATATGAAGAGGAAATAATCAAACATGAAAAAAAAATAAAATAAAATATAAATAAAAAACGTTGTATGAAAAAGGAAAAAAAAGAAAAAAAAAGACCAGAAAAGGAAAGAGAAAATGAAAAGGTATAATATTATTGTGGGGATATGGGGATAGCAGGGAGATGCTCTTTAGATAGAAGATTACAAATAAAAAAATGCAAGTATCAACACATGATCAAGAAACACCAGCAGCTAACAAACAACATAAAATTGAAGATCAGTTGCCAGAGTATTTCAACCATGGTAGAATACTCGCCCCTCTGGCAGGGATTATCCCAGACTTGTCCTTTAATTTAGTTGGACACCATGGCTTACAACCCTTCCAGAGGGAAGCACCATTATGACTTCTATTTTTTTTCTTCAAGAAAAATCATAAGGTGGTAACAAAGAAAAAATGCTAAGAGGAACCCCCTATTAACACCTAAGACATCTAAACTGCAGCCCAGCTTATGCCCAATGCACTAACAGGTCATTCCCTCACACTCAGATCAAAAAATCAAAGTTCAGAGTGCATCTTAGCATGAATGAGAGAATTTCTCATCGCTTTTTTTGAACAAAAGGGATAGAAGAGGGGATAGAAAACGAACATAACAATAAAATTCTAAGTGAGAAACACTTAGCAGAAACACTTAGCAGCTTTTAAGGAGCTGAAAAGCAAAAAAAAAAATCTAAGTGAGAAACACTTAGTAGAAACAATTCGTAGCTAATTAAGCTGAAAATAAAAAAATAAAAAATTTCTAAGTGAGAAATACTTAGCAACTTTTAGAACAAATATTTCAGTAAATAACCTGTAATGATTAAACCATTACAGGTTTGATGCCAATACTGACAAGGACTGAGTTGAATTACCAGGTGAGATTTGGACTGTTAGCTTTTGGCTAAGGCCCTCCCTGAAGAGCAAGAACAAAAAAACTACTCACACCTGAAGAAAACATACACAAAGAACACACTGTAAGCTGTGTGTGTATTTTGTGTTTGTCACAACAGGAGAGAAAAGAAAGAATGTCAAGGTTGGTCACCTTGCCTATCAACGCACAACATTGGTGGTCTCTACTAGACCCTGAGTGATCCCACTGGATCTCTCATCGTTCATAGTACCCTGTGTGAAGTTATAAAATCAAAGGTAAACTATGAACTACAAATGACTTAGCCTGTTATTATAATGCCACAGGCAGGCCCTGCATTCAGCAACTATCCAGCAGTGCTTGGATGTCCTGATCTTCTTCTAAAAAAAAGAAAGAAAAACAAAACTGTAGCTGGGATCACTCAGGATCAACAGACTACCAATGCTACCTGTTGTACTTGCTCACTATGGGGGGTGATGCCAAACACCCAGAAGTACTAAACTGCTTTCCTTCTTGCTGCCCAGGAGTTTCTGACCAGAACTGATAGAAAATAAAAAGTAGATGGGAAACAATAAAAAGTAAAATGGATATAACTGAAGTTAAACAAGACAAATGAAGTAACAGACCAGAACAGAAAGAGAATAAAAAAAAGAGATATAGGCAAGAGTGATTATAACAGTACACCAAGACACAGGAGGACGAGGTCGTGCCCATCCTCGAACGAGAAGACAAAGAAGAAGATATCGCCATACAGTTCAGCGGACTCAGGGAGGACTAGCCTGAGCCCAGGAAAGAGACAAAAGACAAAATAAAAAGAAAGTTTACATCGGGAATAGGGCAGGAGCCAAAAGCTCCCAGTCCGTTACTTCCCACTTTATCGAAATCTAAAGATGACCGCTGAGATCTGTGGGTGTACTCACCCGCCCCCTCCCTCACCCCACACCCCCCCCCTAGGGGGGTTAACTGTTCGAGTTTGTACGTAAAATACAAATGTTTTGTATCATAAACAACATAACGATAATTTAACATTAGTTCTGAGATACAGTGACTAAAGGTAATGTTAGTGTAGGTATACACTCTGCGATTGACGTAAATACTTTACATTATAATAAATGTTTCTAACTTAGCTGCATACACATCTCTTTTTCCGTGTTGTCATTCAGTGCAGTACGGAATCGAGTTATTCAATTTTGAATTAATCGTGAGCCCTGGGAAACCAAAACCAGGGTATAATGTAATACGGCAGAGTGTAGGTTTCACCTACAAATTACTTGCTTAAAATCAACAATTCTTTGAAAAAAATATGTTAGCAAAAATTGCTAGTTCGTAGCACACTACTAGTGGAGCACTCACCTTAAATAAATTATGGTAGCGTTATCCAGAATTCAGTTAGAAAATCTGAGGGGGTTGCATAATCCAACAAATAATGTTGGGGTGACGGCATCGACGGGTTTTGGGTTAAGACATTTAATTGGCAAAGTCCAGAGTGGGGAATGTATTCAAAAAGAAAACAATCATCTGTGTCCCTCTATGTTCTATACGCGAACATGTTAGAGTTCTCACAAAATTGACCTTCATGGTTAAGGTTTACCTCAGTATTTTCTACCTGTAGTTTATGTAACAGGAATGTACTTTCTTTCAATAAAGAAAACAAAATGACGTAAGACAGTTAGATTTACATTATTTGAATTATACGAATTACAATAATATTTTTCTCTAAATGTTGTCCTAATTCAAAGGGGCTACGGGCCAACTCAGGTAACTGACAAAGAAACTTGATTTTATGCGTCCTTTGAAATCCTACATTCTGTTCTTTATTTTTATTTCATTTTCCGTGACATAATTTCTTTTATGCACGTGGGTAGAGAACGCCGCTACGACCAATGCTGCCTAAAGTTAGATCAGAGAAATTCCATTGTAACTCCGGAATATCCGTGTATTGATTAGTAGTCATGGATTGATCTTTTTATGGTCACTATTGTGATTAGAACTAAAGGTGTTTAATGATCAAGTTTCTGTCTCAAAATAAAAGGAGATGTAAAGAATTATTAATAACAAGAGCTAACATTTGGATGTATTGTATCCATAGTTGACTAATCAGTAACTGGATACACATCCTAGGCGCGTTGCGCCGGGCACAAATTTGCTTGCGTATATTTGCACCTGTACTCTGCTCACAAACGGGTTGTCGCGAAGCTTCAACCTGGGTACAGAGTGATGGGGGGTTAACTGTTCGAGTTTGTACGTAAAATACAAATGTTTTGTATCATAAACAACATAACGATAATTTAACATTAGTTCTGAGATACAGTGACTAAAGGTAATGTTAGTGTAGGTATACACTCTGCGATTGACGTAAATACTTTACATTATAATAAATGTTTCTAACTTAGCTGCATACACATCTCTTTTTCCGTGTTGTCATTCAGTGCAGTACGGAATCGAGTTATTCAATTTTGAATTAATCGTGAGCCCTGGGAAACCAAAACCAGGGTATAATGTAATACGGCAGAGTGTAGGTTTCACCTACAAATTACTTGCTTAAAATCAACAATTCTTTGAAAAAAATCATACCACACCCCCCCCCTAGGGGGGGGTACAAGCTGTCGATAAAGTACTTTTTCCGAATTTTGGTAAATATAACCTTCCCGGGGGCAAAAAATACCCAGGACCCCATCAGAACCCCCAAAAATGTGATTTCGGGGCCGAAAAAACCTCGATTTGGCTGATTTCGGCAAAGGAATGAAAAATCTCAAAAAGTGTGGACCGTGTGGTACCTGGGGGTCCAATTTTGAGGCCTGTGAAATGCACCTTCAAATAATTTTTTTTTACAATGAGAAGAGGTGACCTTAGTGTGTCCCCGTGCACGCAGTGTGCTAATATACCATTTCCGTATCAGTTCCCGCTTCAAGAACACGCTACGAAAAAGAGTAGCACTCTCGAGCGGCCATGCTTGAGGCCACGAGGCTCACGGGCAGGATAACGCAGCGGAAAACGACGTTCTGCAGGGCAGCTCACAAAGTCATTCTGCGGAGGAGAGCATTGATCCCAGAGTGCATGAAAACACCTCCCGAGGCATCCCTGAAGTCACTCAACAGCATTTGGACAGTCAGAAACAAGATACGCGTGAGAAAGGGGTTCAAAAACGTCCAGTATCTGCATCGTGATCACAGAAGGCTCAGAGAATAGAGAAAGCGCCACGTCTGTACCCCAAACAGGGATAAGCCTCAAGACAGCCGTAGTGGTAGTGCCTCAAATAGTAGTGCCATAGATAAGCAGCAGCGACATAGGGCAACATGCTCCATCCAAAAAGCCGTTCAAGGCATCACTTAAGACCCAACCATGCTCACTAGCGGGCATACAAGACACTCCAGTACATGCAGCATACGAAGAAGTACGGAAGACACATCCGCTTGCAACTGTACCCAAACGAGGGGGATATACTCCTGGAGTCTTGGAGTCGTAACAACACTGCAGATATTGCGGCAAGAAGGGATCGGCGCAGAGACATCCAACTAAGTCCTGAGTGAGTGTCATAGTTGAGCTGTCGCAGGTGCGCAGACAGAAGGGAAGCGGGTCGAAGTCACCAATTATATCTCGAAGGACAGTCCGACTTGTTGATGGATTCACAGGTGATCTGTCAGTGACCTGACTTCTTGAAGCAGCAGCTTCCTCCTCACCCTCCATCACATCGCTGCAGCATGATACTTCCTCTAGTGCCTGTCGTGCTCGTGGGATGAAGCTAACAACCGTTGTGTTCGTTGTCATCCCGCACCCCTCAAGGGATGGGGAGGTTATTCAGTGTTGTTGATAGTTCTTGGTCAACTGACAGAACCGGTGGCGTGAATGCTGCCCTACTGATAATGTACAACATATTCCAGAGGCACATGGGCTTCCAAAGGCTACCACATCAACGCAGGACCACCAACCCTCTTCAGATTGGCAAGAACAAGCACAACAGGAGGCGCTATAGGGGCTGAACGTACCACCCTGTCCTCAGGGAAGACCTCTAGACAGCAAGGTCTAATGCAAATCTGCCATCTGCATCCAAGGATTGGTCCTCCGTCTATCTTGTACAGAAAGAAGCACAGCTTGGGGCCAAATTTCGAAAGCTGAGCACATGGGATGTTCAAGAGAAGGCCAGTAGCCTAAGCATCGAAGATGGGGGAATTAACAAGCCCGGTCTGGTGGAGCATATTATTAAGGTTCAAATCAGGCCGATAAAAATAAAAATTGGGTTCCCATTTCATTCCCCACTCAACTCAGAGGGAAACCCTGGTTATGGATTGCTCAATGCACGGAATTACTTGTAATTTTTGTGAGCCCTCCTAACACACCCCTTGTTTTCACCCCCCTCAGGTACCACACGGTCCACACTTTTTGAGATTTTTCAAAGACTTGCTCTAAAGTGCCGAAGAACTGTTTCTTTGGATCGCAATCCCCATTTTTGGGGTATATGTTGCAGTTTTCATAATTTGGGTGCCCAAAAAACTTGTTCTCAGGAAAAAAACCGAAAGTGCCCAAAATCTCCGTAAAATCGATGCTTGTACCCCCCCCTACCCCCCCCCCCCCCCCCCCCCCCCGGGTACAAGCTGTCAATAAAGTACTTTTTCCGAATTTTGGTAAATATAACCTTCCCGGGGGCAAAAAATACCCAGGACCGATAGAACGATAAAAAAAAAACAATGATAACATTGTTTATTCTTTTTTTTTTATTTTAAATTCTTTTTATTTATAAATCTTTTTTCTTTTTTAATAAAAAAAAGAATAAACAATGTTATCATTGTTTTTTTTATCGTTCGACTTTGTCGACTAATTTCTATTTTCCGTTTTTTTTTCTTTAAAAAATAAATAAAAAGAATTTAAAATAAAAAAAAAGAATAAACAATGTTATCATTGTTTTTTTATCGATCGACTATGTCGATCACTTTCTATTTTCCGTCCTGGTCAAGACGCTAAACTGATTGTTTTTTTTTTTTTTTTCAAAATTAATAAAAAAGAATATAAAAAAAATACAAAAAAAAGAATAAACAATGTTTTTTTTATCGTTCGACTTTGTCGACTAATTTCTATTTTCCGTTTTTTTCTTTAAAAAATAAATAAAAAGAATTTAAAATAAAAAAAAAAGAATAAACAATGTTATCATTGTTTTCTTATCGATCGACTATGTCGATCGCTTTCTATTTTCCGTCCTGGTCAAGACGCTAAACTGATTGTTTTTTTTTTCAAAATTAATTAAAAAAAAAAAATATAAAAAAAATAAAAAAAAAGAATAAACAATGTTATCATTGTTTTTTTATCGTTCGACTTTGTCGACTAATTTCTATTTTCCGTTTTTTTTCTTTAAAAAATAAATAAAAAGAATTTAAAAAAAAAGATTAAACAATGTTATCATTGTTTTTTTATCGATCGACTATGTCGATTACTTTCTATTTTCCGTCCTGGTCAAGACGCTAAACTGATTGTTTTTTTTTCAAAATTAATAAAAAAGAATATAAAAAAAAAAAACAAAAAAAAAAAAGAATAAACAATGTTATCATTGTTTTTTTTTTATCGTTCGACTTTGTCGACTAATTTTTATTTTCCGTTTTTTTTTCTTTAAAAAATAAATAATAAGATTTTAAAAAAAATAAAAAAAAAGAATAAACAATGTTATCATTGTTTTTTTATCGATCGACTATGTCGATCACTTTCTATTTTCCGTCCTGGTCAAGACGCTAAACTGATTGTTTTTTCTTTAAAATAATTAAAAGGATTTAAAAAAAAAAAAAAAAAAAAAAAAAAAGAATAAACAATGTTATCATTGTTTTTTTTTCTATCGATCGACTATGTCGATTAATTTCTATTTTCCGTCCCGATCGAGACGCTAAACTGATTGTTTCCTTTTTTTTAAATAATAAATAAAAAAAAAAAAAAAAAAAAAAAAAAAAGAGCATCTCCCTGCTATCCTCATATCCCCACAATAATATTATACCTTTTCATTTTCTCTTTCCTTTTCTGGTCTTTTTTTTTTTTTTTTTTTTCTTTTTTTTCCTTTTTCATACAACGTTTTTTATTTATATTTTTTTTTTTTTTTTTTTATTTTTTTCATGTTTGATTATTTCCTCTTCATATTTTTTTTTTCTTTTCTTTCTTTTTTTTTTTTTTTTCTCTGCCTCTCTCTTAATTCTGTTCGTTTCTTTGAAACGAACAGAATTAAGAGAGAGGCAGAGAAATTATCGAATTCTTCATTTGAATATTATTCCTTGGTCAGCAACAGTCATTGTCGCCCTCTGGGCCTGTTAAAAAAAAAAAAAAAAAATAAAAAGAAAGTTTACATCGGGAATAGGGCAGGAGCCAAAAGCTCCCAGTCCGTTACTTCCCACTCTATCGAATTCTTCTTTTTGAACAAAATGTATTTATTAATGTAAAAAAATGAAGAAACAGACCAGAACAGATAGAGAATAAAAAAGAAAAGATAATTGCAAGAGTTATTGTACTGTGAAGGGAAATATTCTCGCGGGGAAATATTCTTGCAGGGAAATATTCTCGCGGGGAAATATTCTCGCGGATTTGGGGATTTTTTTTCAAACTCGCGGGTTTTTCCCCACAAGAATATTTCCCTGCCACAGAGGATTTTTGCGAAAGTCAGTCAGTTGATCAAGAATTTAACAAATCTTTGTGCTTTCATCGAATGTCAGGTGGAACAAAGCATTATTTACAAGCAAACACAATAAAAAACTACCATACTGCACAACAAAAATAATTTTTGCTGAAACTTTCCTTCATAGCACACATATTTTCTTCACAAAAAGTAACAAAAAAAATGGCTGGAAAAAAGATATGCTTGCAGGGAAATATTCCTGCGGGGAAATATTCTCGCGGATTTAGAAAAAATAATAAAAACTCGCGGGTTTTTCCCCACAAGAATATTTCCCTTTACAGTAGATTAAAAAAAGTCGACGCCATGCCACTATATGGGTCTCAGAAGGCTTGGTCTGTCCAACACTTGTTATTGTCAAGGTTAACATGGAGTTTAATGATCCATGACTTATCTCTCCCTTTTGCCAAAAAAATGGACAAAATTATTAAACCTTTTTTGAAGAAATGGTGGGGATTTGTCCGCTCTGCGAACACAGTCATCCTTTTTACCGGTTCAAAGAACACTGTTGGTCTCAGACACAAAAGAGTTGAGACGCTATATAAACAAGCGCAATCAATTAAATTAGACATCCTCAGATCCTCACAGGACTCTGACATGCACGGTGTCTACAATGTTATTATGGAGAAATCGTCCAATTGGTCGAAAAAGTTTTCAGCTTCTGCTGAGTGGGAGCGCCTTATTAAGTTTTTTTCTTACCGTTCTCTTGCGAAGCAATCAGCTGGTCTTGGTCACCGATTGCGCGATCTACGTACTACTCGCCCCGATCTCCTTAAGCGTTTTGAAGTGGAAGCCACAGATGAACTACTGAACTCTTTGAATAAATTACAAGTCCAAGGTCAGTGGAAGGAGTGGTCTAAATGTATGATAAACGACTTCACCTGGAATAAGGTACTTAGGGAGGGAAATCCTGCCTATATCTCATTTCAACTGAAAGCGGTTACAAACACCCTCCCCTCACAAGATAATTTAAAGAGGTGGAACATCACCAATGTGGACCAAAATTGTGTTTTGTGTGGCAAAGTGAATCCTACCCTCAGGCATGTCTTAACAGGCTGTCCTGTCTCTTTAACACAAGGGAGGTTCACGTGGCGTCACGACAGCGTTCTAAAACGCATTGTTATCTTCTTGGAAGAGTTGATAATAAAAGCCAACAAAAGAAAAGAAAACCTCCCACCTCCCTCTCAAACTTTTTTAAAAACAGGGGAAAATAAACCCCTAGAAAGAATTTCTAAAGAGACAGGCGAACTTTCACTAGCGAATGATTGGGTCATCCTCGACGATGTCGGTGATAACCGCCTAATTGTTCCTCTTGAAGTGTGCCATGTCTCGTCCTCTCTAAGACCAGACATTTTTATTTATTCTTTTTTTGCGAAAAGAGCACTGATTCTGGAGCTGACGTGTCCAAATGAAGATCGTTTCGAAACCTCTCATGTCTTAAAGGAAAAGAAATACCTAAAGCTAAGAGACTCGATCATCGCTAATGGCTTCGACTGTAACATTTTTACTATTGAAGTTGGCGTACGAGGAAACATCTGCATGGACCAGCTGAACATCTGGACACGTCACATCGGTTCACCTTTAGCACCAACAAAAGCTTTATTTTGTGAATGCACCAGAATCGCCAGACAGTGCTCATATGTTCTGTTCCAGACGAGGAACCTCCCCACGTGGCATTCAAGACCACTTATGCGCAGCATTAAAGAAGAACCTGCCACTGCAAGTTTTATAAAAGATGGTAAAGAAATCTTCCCTGTGGAAGAAGTCAAAATCCACAAAGTAACAAAACTGAAAACGATCGAAAAGCTCACCATTGAAAGATCATGGCTTGAGAAATGTTTTATCTGGCAAACTTGTTACGCATCGGCTCTTTCTATTCTACTTATTGCCAATGGTTCTTCCTCCCCGGCCCCTTCTGTTTTGTTAGATGAGGATGAGCTCACTGGACTCTCCTTGTCATTCTCTTCTATTTCTTCCATCTCTTTTCAGACTCCCCCACCTGAACTCATGTCAACGGGATCGCAAACACTTCTTACTGATTCTGCTATGGCGATAAGAACTCAATCTGACATGGGTTCTCAAACCCCCTTGTACAAAAAAAAAGAAGGAAAATTAAGGCTGAAACTTTCCTTGAAATGCCAGATTTTAGAAAACGAATTAGAGCAAATGAAAGAACGAATTTTTTATGTTCTATTTTTATTTTACTTTAATGCGATGTCAGCCTCCCTCGAGAAAGACAAGCAGTTACTAAATGGATTACCTGTTGAGATCAAAGCTACCAACCAGGATCCATCCTCACTTCCTCCTGCGCCCCCTGTTTTAATTATTGAAAAAGATAGAAAAGAATATGAACTTCTGGAAGGAGTAATTCAACGGTTAACAGCAGAACGCGATGAATCGAAGACTTCTCTTTCTGCACTAGTTCGACAATATGACTTAGTGGAAGATTACAGGAAACGTGAGCTCGCAAATCTGACTCAGAGAGCAGACCTATCGGAAATGGCGCTCTTTAATTACCATCAAAGGTTTGTTCTTCTGTCGAACGAATTGGAGACCAAATGTAATGAGGAAAGAGAAAGTAAAATAAGACTTTTCTATACTCGAATTCGATAGAGTGGGAAGTAACGGACTGGGAGCTTTTGGCTCCTGCCCTATTCCCGATGTAAACTTTCTTTTTATTTTTTTTTTTTTTTAACAGGCCCAGAGGGCGACAATGACTGTTGCTGACCAAGGAATAATATTCAAATGAATTTTCGTTTCAAAGAAACGAACAGAATTAAGAGAGAGGCAGAGAAAAAAAAAAAAAAAAAGAAAGAAAAGAAAAAAAAAAATATGAAGAGGAAATAATCAAACATGAAAAAAATAAAAAAAAAAAAAAATAAAATATAAATAAAAAACGTTGTATGAAAAAGGAAAAAAAAAAAAAAAAAAAAAAAAAAGACCAGAAAAGGAAAGAGAAAATGAATAGGAGGTCGAGAGTTTGCGTGCCGCGCGTCCCCGCATGACCCACTTTAGTCAACAAGTTTCCCCCCGAACCCCCGTTTTGTATGAATCTGTTGCTATGATGAAGATAGCAAAGAACTACCTCTCGCTCTTTACAACTACGAGTAGTCTTTTTACTCCTCTTATTAAACCCCTTATCCCTACCCTTAATTATATCACCCCTCTTTGTCCTCTAGCCTCAATTCCTCCGACAATGCCGCAGAGTGAAGCTCTCGAACGCACGCCGACCAAGATTTTACGACAAGAGAGTCACGTTATCTCCGTTAAAGAGAATACACCTATTGCGAGACAATGGTCCGAGGGTAGGATTGACTTACTCGAGAATTACTGTCGAGCAGTAGATGACTCTCTCGAAACAAACGAGAAAGCGGCAGAGCTCTCAGAACAACTTCTGGATGCCCAACTTCGCCTCTCGGAGCTGAATCACCAACGGTGTACAACTCACGCAGAGCAGCTTGAGCAATCCATGATGTTAACGGGACTGGCGAGCGATTTAAATGCTCAACTCGCCTTGGCACGGTCTCAAATTGCGGCCCTGAAGTTCCAATTAGCTTCATGGGCAGAAGGTTTGAGTCCGCCAGACACAGAAGAACATGAGGAAAATGAAACTCCGCCGAGAAAGTCTGAGCGTTCAACTCTGAAAAAACGAACCCCTCCATCAAGATATCGTTACAATCGAAGGAGATGTTCTGCTGATGACGTTCACGGTGACTCCACCCCCTTGTAATTCTCTTTTTCCTTACTTTCACATCACTTTGTTTATTTAGTTTTTTAGCTTATTTATTATTTATTGTTCGTTTTTGTTTGTATTATTTTATCGATATGTTTATGTCCGTCAGATCATAACGTTAATCAGGTTAATTGTTAATTGATAATTGTAAATGGTCTAAACCCCAATCCAAGTTCCCAAGGCTTGGCATAGATTTGAGTGACGCCTTACTGGCCTCCTCATCCTCTATGAGTGGTGAGGGGGCCAGCAATGGTTTTTTTTTTTTTTTTTCTCTTATCTCTTTGTTTTCTTTTTCTTTTACTCTAATATGAAATATTTTTGAACAAAATGTGATTATTAATTTAAAAAAAAAAAAAAAAAAAATAATGTAAATGAATAATAAAAAAAAAAAAAAAAAAAACATGCCTTGGGAATACAACCAAAGCCCCAATTAATCGGTCCTTTCTTTTTTCCTTCTTGTCAAGTGATCGCTCCACTCGTCGATCACCAAAACCGATTGTATTTATATCTGTTCTTTTCTCAACGATCGGCTATACCGATCATTTTTTTTAAAATAATTGTTTTCTTCTTCTCGACGATCAGATCCAATTGATCGACTTTTTTTTTTTTTTTTTTTTTTTTTCCTTTATTCTTTCCATCCCTCCCGCTCCCCTTATTTTAATAAAAACAAGATCAGCTCAGCTTGATCGTTAATCTTTTTTTTTTTTTTTTTTTTAAATTTAAACTGATTGTATTTATATCTGGTTATTTTTTCTCAACGATCGGCTATGCCGATCGACCTTTAAAATAATTGTCTTCTTCTTCTCGACGATCAGATCCAATTGATCGACCTTTTCTTTTTTTTTCCTTTATTCCTCCCATCCCTCCCGCTCCCCTTAATTTAATAAAAACAAGATCAGCTCAGCTTGATCGTTATTTATTTATTTATTTATTTTTTTTTTTTTTTTTGTTGGTCCTAGTCAAGACCTTAAACTGACTAATCGGTCTTAACTTTAACTAAGTGAATGAACCCTTTCCGTTTTCCTTTTCCCTTTATTACTCTCTATCTGGTCTGTTATGTCATAAATCTCATTTAATTTTATCATTCATTTTAATTTTCACTGTTTCCCATCTACATTTTATTTTCAAATAGTTCCGGTCTGTCTTTAATGTTAAATAAAACTGATCATGTTAACTCAATATTGTTTTTTTTTTATGTGCAAGAGATACCAACACGCAAGAGATACCAACGCACATACGAGATACCAGCACTTCCGAGATACCGACACACAAGAGATACCAAGACACTTAAGATACCAGCAAGGACAATGAGAGGTAGAATGAACTCTCCTCCTTGTGTCCGATCCTGATTATTTTTTGTTGAATTGGTAGTGTTACCTCAGTTTGCGACTCTCGTATCTGTGTTGTGTTAACTCATGTAGGTGATCTTAACTCCTGTTAAAAAATAAATAAAAAGAATTTAAAATAAAAAAAAAAGAATAAACAATGTTATCATTGTTTTTTTTATCGATCGACTATGTCGATTACTTTCTATTTTCCGTCCTGGTCAAGACGCTAAACTGATTGTTTTTTTTTTTTCAAAGTTAATAAAAAAGAATAAAAAAAAAAAAATAAAAAAAAGAATAAACAATGTTATCATTGTTTTTTTTTATTGTTCGACTTTGTCGACTAATTTCTATTTTCCGTTTTTTTTCTTTAAAAAATAAATAAAAAGAATTTAAAATAAAAAAAAAGAATAAACAATGTTATCATTGTTTTTTTTTTATCGATCGACTATGTCGATTACTTTCTATTTTCCGTCCTGGTCAAGACGCTAAACTGATTGTTTTTTTTTTTTTTCAAAATTAATAGAAAAGAATAAAAAAAAAAATAAAAAAAAGAATAAACAATGTTATCATTGTTTTTTTTTATCGTTCGACTTTGTCGACTAATTTCTATTTTCCGTTTTTTTTTTTTTCTTTAAAAAAAATAAATAAAAAGAATTTAAAATAAAAAAAAAGAATAAACAATGTTATCATTGTTTTTTTTTTATCGATCGACTATGTCGATCACTTTCTATTTTCCGTCCTGGTCAAGACGCTAAACTGATTGTTTTTTTTTTTTAATAAATAAAAAGAAATAAAAAAAAAAAAAAAAGAATAAACAATGTTACTGTAAAGGGAAATATTCTCGCGGGGAAATATTCTTGCGGGGAAATATTCTCGCGGGGAAATATTCTCGCGGATTTGGGGATTTTTTTTCAAACTCGCGGGTTTTTCCCCACAAGAATATTTCCCTGCCACAGAGGATTTTTGCGAAAGTCAGTCAGTTGATCAAGAATTTAACAAATCTTTGTGCTTTCATCGAATGTCAGGTGGAACAAAGCATTATTTACAAGCAAACACAATAAAAAACTACCATACTGCACAACAAAAATAATTTTTGCTGAAACTTTCCTTCATAGCACACATATTTTCTTCACAAAAAGTAACAAAAAAAATGGCTGGAAAAAAGATATGCTTGCAGGGAAATAATCCTGCGGGGAAATATTCTCGCGGATTTAGAAAAAATAATAAAAACTCGCGGGTTTTTCCCCACAAGAATATTTCCCTTTACAGTATCATTGTTTTTTTTTTATCGTTCGACTTTGTCGACTAATTTCTATTTTCCGTTTCGCATTTTTTTATTTTCCGTGTCGCATTTTTTTATTGTAATCTTCTATTACAATTCTCTTTCTGTTCTGGTCTGTTACTTCATTTGTCTTGTTTAACTTCAGTTATATCCATTTTACTTTTTATTGTTTCCCATCTACTTTTTATTTTCTATTAGTTCTGGTCAGAAACTCCTGGGCAGCAAGAAGGAAAGCAGTTTAGTACTTCTGGGTGTTTGGCATCACCCCCCATAGTGAGCAAGTACAACAGGTAGCATTGGTAGTCTGTTGATCCTGAGTGATCCCAGCTACAGTTTTGTTTTTCTTTCTTTTTTTTTAGAAGAAGATCAGGACATCCAAGCACTGCTGGATAGTTGCTGAATGCAGGGCCTGCCTGTGGCATTATAATAACAGGCTAAGTCATTTGTAGTTCATAGTTTACCTTTGATTTTATAACTTCACACAGGGTACTATGAACGATGAGAGATCCAGTGGGATCACTCAGGGTCTAGTAGAGACCACCAATGTTGTGCGTTGATAGGCAAGGTGATCAACCTTGACATTCTTTCTTTTCTCTCCTGTTGTGACAAACACAAAATACACGCACAGCTTACAGTGTGTTCTTTGTGTATGTTTTCTTCAGGTGTGAGTAGTTTTTTTGTTCTTGCTCTTCAGGGAGGGCCTTAGCCAAAAGCTAACAGTCCAAATCTCACCTGGAAATTCAACTCAGTCTTTGTCAGTTTTGGCATCAAACTTGTAATGGTTTAATCATTACAGGTTATTTACTGAAATATTTGTTCTAAAAGTTGCTAAGTATTTCTCACTTAGAAATTTTTTATTTTTTTATTTTCAGCTACAAATTGTTTCTACTAAGTGTTTCTCACTTAGATATTTTTTTTGCTTTTCAGCTCCTTAAAAGCTGCTAAGTGTTTCTGCTAAGTGTTTCTCACTTAGAATCTTATTGTTATGTTCGTTTTCTATCCCTTCTCCTATCCCTTTTGTTCAAAAAAAGCGGGAGGAAATTCTCTCATTCACGCTAAGATGCACTCTGAACTTTGATTTTTTGATCTGAGTGTGAGGGAATGACCTGTTAGTGCATTGGGCATAAGCTGGGCTGCAGTTTAGATGTCTTAGGTGTTAATAAGGGGTTCCTCTTAGCATTTTTCTTTGTTCCCACCTTATGATTTTCTTGAAGAAAAAAAATAGAAGTCATAATGGTGCTTCCCTCTGGAAGGGTTGTAAGCCATGGTGTCCAACTAAATTAAAGGACAAGTCTGGGATAATCCCTGCCAGAGGGGCGAGTATTCTACCATGGTTGAAATACTCTGGCAACTGATCTTCAATTTTATGTTGTTTGTTAGCTGCTGGTGTATCTTGATCATGTGTTGATACTTGCATTTTTTTATTGTAATCTTCTATTACAATTCTCTTTCTGTTCTGGTCTGTTACTTCATTTGTCTTGTTTAACTTCAGTTATATCCATTTTACTTTTTATTGTTTCCATCAAGATATCGTTACAATCGAAGGAGATGTTCTGCTGATGACGTTCACGGTGACTCCACCCCCTTGTAATTCTCTTTTTCCTTACTTTCACATCACTTTGTTTATTTAGTTTTTTAGCTTATTTATTATTTATTGTTCGTTTTTGTTTGTATTATTTTATCGATATGTTTATGTCCGTCAGATCATAACGTTAATCAGGTTAATTGTTAATTGTTAATTATAAATGGTCTAAACCCCAATCCAAGTTCCCAAGGCTTGGCATAGTTTTTGAGTGACGCCTTACTGGCCTCCTCATCCTCTATGAGTGGTGAGGGGGCCAGCAATGGTTTTTTTTTTTTTTTTTTTTTCTCTTATCTCTTTTTTTTTCTTTTTCTTTTACTCTAATATGAAATATTTTTGAATAAAATGTGATTATTAATTTAAAAAAAAAAAAAAAAATAATGTAAATGAATAATAATAAAAAAAAAAAAAATGCCTTGGGAATACAACCAAAGCCCCAATTAATCGGTCCTTTCTTTTTTCCTTCTTGTCAAGTGATCGCTCCACTCGTCGATCACCAAAACCGATTGTATTTATATCTGTTCTTTTCTCAACGATCGGCTATACCGATCATTTTTTTAAAATAATTGTTTTCTTCTTCTCGACGATCAGATCCAATTGATCGACCTTTTTTTTTTTTTTTCCTTTATTCCTTCCATCCCTCCCGCTCCCCTTATTTTAATAAAAACAAGATCAGCTCAGCTTGATCGTTAATCTTTTTTTTTTTTTTTTTTTTAAATTTAAACTGATTGTATTTATATCTGGTTATTTTTTCTCAACGATCGGCTATGCCGATCGACCTTTAAAATAATTGTCTTCTTCTTCTCGACGATCAGACCCAATTGATCGACCTTTTCTTTTTTTTTCCTTTATTCCTCCCATCCCTCCCGCTCCCCTTATTTTAATAAAAACAAGATCAGCTCAGCTTGATCGTTATTTATTTATTTATTTATTTTTTTTTTTTTTGTTGGTCCTAGTCAAGACCTTAAACTGACTAATCGGTCTTAACTTTAACTAAGTGAATAAACCCTTCCCGTTTTCCTTTTCCCTTTATTACTCTCTATCTGGTCTGTTATGTCATAAATCTCATTTAATTTTATCATTCATTTTAATTTTCACTGTTTCCCATCTACATTTTATTTTCAAATAGTTCCGGTCTGTCTTTAATGTTAAATAATACTGATCATGTTAACTCAATATTTTTTTTTTTTATGTGCAAGAGATACCAACACGCAAGAGATACCAACGCACAAACGAGATACCAGCACTTCCGAGATACCGACACACAAGACTAGAGATACCCCTTCCAGGCTCGCGTTGCTCGCACACAACTTTTTTTTTTTAAGCTTTCTGAACAAACATTATTTTTACAACCAAGTCACGTCTGTTTTTATTCCCTGGCTAGGTACCCGTCCAGGGTACAAATTTGAACTTAACTTTACGCTCGCGTTAAGTTAAGTCCAATTTTGTGGTTGAAAAACACAAAAAATGTGCCTGGGAATTAAACCCTTACCACGGCTACCAAAGAGATTTAAGGTATCCACTCGGCTGTGCAGCCCTCGGATTTTCTTTTTTTTTTTTATTTATTTATTTGTGTGTTCTTAGCCTCTTTATGGAAATCCTTCCATTTTCCCTTCCCTCCAGTCTTAACGTAGGAGAGTCTACCAGGTGCCTACCCTGGACGCCCTTCGGGCGTGGAATTTGAACTAATTGCGTGTACGGGCGCGATGGGTTATTGCAGTGGCAGGGGGTCGAACCAGCGATCACCCAGCCCCAGGGCGAGGGTTATACTACTACCCCTGGGATATCGCAACTTTTTATTATTATTACTTTTCTGCAATTTTTATTTATAAATAAGTTTTCGAAAAGGTGGGAAGTAACGGGCTGGGAGCTTTTGGCTCCTGCCCCTATTCCTCCCGATGTAAACTTTCTTTTTTTTTTTTTTTTTTTTTTTTTTTAACAGGCCCAAAGGGCGACAATGAAAGATGCTGACCAAGGAATAATATTCAAATGAATTTTCGTTTCAAAGAAACGAACAGGATTAAGGGAGAGGCAGAAAAAAAAAAAAAAAAATAATATGAAGAGGAAATAATCAAACATGAAAAAAAAAAATAAAATAAAAATAAACAAACGTTATATATAAGCAATTTCTTTCGCATTTTTTCTTTCACAATTTTCTATTTATTTATTACTTTTCTGTCCCAACGGGACGACAAATGAAAAATGTCCTCTCTTAGCTGAAAATGCACACTGCACCCTGTTTTATCAAGTCCTTTGTTTTTGTTTTTCTGAAAGATATCTGTAGTTGTTGTTATATTAATATGCTAGCACGAAAACGACGGCTAGGTTTATGATGATTGGATATGTGGCTTAGGATATCTGTTTGTTACATTTGGAAGTATTTTACAACAGGTTTATCGAACCTGTATCTGCAATGTGTGCGACCCTGGGATGGGAATATAGGAATTTAGTTATATTAATAAGGTTATCGTTCATTATTTCCAATGAAATAGAAATGTGGGAAGAACTATGGGATGGCGGAACGCAGCCCCCCCCCCAACCCCCCCCAAGGGGGGGGAGCCACTAATAAAGGCCAACCTCCTGAAAAAGAATCAAGAAAAAACAAAAATGCCCTCACCCAAGGTCGAACTGGACGGTTTACAGCCATTTTGGGTTTTGTAAAGAATGGTTAGTTCTGAAACTATTTGTGTAGGAAAGACCCTTTACCCAAAAAGAAATGAAATCAAAGATTGCTTTTTCACAGCTTGGCACCTAAAACCCAAAGCTCATTAAGAAGGAAAAAATTATTTCAAAAAGAAAATTTTTGCTAACTAAATTGGCAGCCATACACCTAAATTTCAAAACCATACCACTTACTAACAAAATTTCTTTCTCATCACTCTTTATATTTTAAGAAAATGGTTAACAGGAATTTATGAAGACTTTTAGATAGATCAACTATGTGTTCCCATCTTTTCTAGGAGATCTGTAGAAAAAAATAAATCTTTCAGAAAATATTATAAAGGAAAGATTTTTTCTGAAGAATTTTTTTTTAACTACCTACTAAATTGGCAACCATACACTTAAATTTCAAAACCATACTAAAAAAGAATTTTCATCACATTTTATACTTTAAGAAAATGGTTACCCATCTTTTTTAGACCTGCTCGGGCACAAAAATCCAGCATTTTTCCTTAGGCAAAAATAAATCTTACTTACTTCCTACTGAAGAAAATTGGCAGCTTAAATTTGTTTGCAGGAAAAAAGTAAGCAGCTAAAATTTGCTTGCGGGAAGAAAATAAGCAGCCAAAATTTGCTTGCGGGAAGAAATAAGCAGCTAAAATTTGCCTGCAAGAAAAAAATAAGCAGCTAAAATTTGCTTGCGGGAAGAAAATAAGCAGCTAAAATTTGCTTGCGGGAAGAAAATAAGCAGCTAAAATTGCTTGCGGGAAGAAAATAAGCAGCTAAGATTTGCTTGCGGGAAGAAAATAAGCAGCTAAAATTTGCTTGCGGGAAGAAAATAAGCAGCTAAAATTTGCTTGCGGGAAGAAAATAAGCAGCTAAAATTTGCTTGCGGGAAGAAAATAAGCAGCTAAAATTTGCTTGCGGGAAGAAAATTAGCAGCTAAGATTTGCTTGCGGGAAGAGAATCAGCAGCTAAAATTTGCTTGCGGGAAGAAAATTAGCAGCTAAAATTTGCCTGAAAGAAAGAAATAAGCAGCTAAAACTTGCTTGCGGGAAGAGAATCAGCAGCTAAAATTTGCTTGCAAGAAGAAAATTAGCAGCCAAAATTTGCTCAGGTGCTACATAAGCATTGATTGCAGAAAGGTGGCAAAAATGAAAGGAATTATTTATTAAAACCCAAATTGTCTAAACCATAACAAAAAGGCAGCTTGGCACCAAAACTCTAAAACCTATTCTCCTCAGGGATTTGTGAAGCCTTTTCGAGATCGATAGGCCAAGGGATAACCATAAAAAAGGTGTAACCATGATTTCTTGGGGGTGAGTGGCACAAAAAGCAGTAAAAAAAAAAAAAAAAAAATCCCGTGACAAAGGCAAATAACTGCAAAGGCAGCAATTCTCTTTCCGCAAACGCCCCCCCGTGGGTCATCAGGTCATTTGGTAGTGCCAACCTGCAACAGGTTAACATGCAACACTCTACCTTTCTTCCCGTAATGCGTGACACCATTCAACACTTACGTAGCACTTAGCACCAGGCCTGCTTGCGGGAAGAAACAGAAGCCTCATTCCCAGTACGGAAGTAGCTAGGCCTGGCCAGCTTACATAGCACTTCTGAGCAACCTAATATTATTCCTGTAATGCGTGACACTATTACGTAGCACTTAGCACCAGGCCTGCTAGCAGGAAGAAACAGAAGCCTCATTCCCAGTACGGAAGTAGCTAGGCCTGGCCAGCTTACAGTGCTGCGTAAGTTTTGACTGGCAAACAACTGCAAAACTTTTTTCTCCACACAGAGATTTGTGAAGACTTTTCAGGGTCGATAGATCGAGAGATAACCATAAAAAAAGATTTACTCATGTTTTTCTGGAGGTGAGTGGCGCAAAAAGTGGTAAAAAAAAAAAAAAAATTCCGTGACAAAGGCAAATTTCTTTCTGCAAACGCCCGCCGTGGATCACATTTGGTAGCGCCGACTTGCCACAGGTCAATATGCAACGCTACATTTCTTTCCGTAATGCGTGGCACCAGTCAACACTTATGTTGCACTTAGAACCAGACCTTCTTGTGGGAATACAAAGAAGAATTAGTGTGTAATTAGGTGAGGCCTGGCCTGGGTACCTGGCCCAGGACTTGGTGGATTTCCTCAGAACCCAAAATATCCCCAATGCTGACAATTATATAGGAGAGATACCAAGACACTTAAGATACCAGCAAGGACAATGAGAGGTAGAATGAACTCTCCTCCTTGTGTCCGATCCTGATTATTTTTTGTTGAATTGGTAGTGTTACCTCAGTTTGCGACTCTCGTATCTGTGTTGTGTTAACTCATGTAAGTGATCTTAACTCCTGTTAAAAAATAAATAAAAAGAATTTAAAATAAAAAAAAAGAATAAACAATGTTATCATTGTTTTTTTTATCGTTCGACTTTGTCGACTAATTTCTATTTTCAGTTTTTTTCTTTAAAAAATAAATAAAAAGAATTTAAAATAAAAAAAAAGAATAAACAATGTTATCATTGTTTTTTTTATCGATCGACTATGTCGATTACTTTCTATTTTCCGTCCTGGTCAAGACGCTAAACTGATTGTTTTTTTTTTTCAAAACTAATAAAAAAGAATAAAAAAAAAAAAATAAAAAAAAGAATAAACAATGTTATCATTGTTTTTTTTTATCGTTCGACTTTGTCGACTAATTTCTATTTTCCGTTTTTTTTTCTTTAAAAAATAAATAAAAAGAATTTAAAATAAAAAAAAAGAATAAACAATGTTATCATTGTTTTTTTTATCGATCGACTATGTCGATCACTTTCTATTTTCCGTCCTGGTCAAGACGCTGAACTGATTGTTTTTTTTTTTAATAAATAAAAAGAAATAAAAAAAAAAAAAAAAAAAGAATAAACAATGTTATCATTGTTTTTTTATCGTTCGACTTTGTCGACTAATTTCTATTTTCCGTTTCTTTTCTTTAAAAAATAAATAAAAAGAATTTAAAATAAAAAAAAAGAATAAACAATGTTATCATTGTTTTTTTTATCGATCGACTATGTCGATTACTTTCTATTTACCGTCCTGGTCAAGACGCTAAACTGATTGTTTTTTTTTTTCAAAATTAATAAAAAAGAATATAAAAATAAAATAAAAAAAAAAGAATAAACAATGTTATCATTGTTTTTTTATCGTTCGACTTTGTCGACTAATTTCTATTTTCCGTTTCTTTTCTTTAAAAAATAAATAAAAAGAATTTAAAATAAAAAAAAAGAATAAACAATGTTATCATTGTTTTTTTTATCGTTCGACTTTGTCGACTAATTTCTATTTTCCGTTTCTTTTCTTTAAAAAATAAATAAAAAGAATTTAAAATAAAAAAAAAGAATAAACAATGTTATCATTGTTTTTTTATCGATCGACTATGTCGATCACTTTCTATTTTCCGTCCTGGTCAAGACGCTAAACTGATTGTTTTTTTTTTTCGAAACTAATAAAAAAGAATATAAAAAAATTAAAAAAAAAGAATAAACAATGTTATCATTGTTTTTTTATCGTTCGACTTTGTCGACTAATTTCTATTTTCCGTTTCTTTTCTTTAAAAAATAAATAAAAAGAATTTAAAATAAAAAAAAAGAATAAACAATGTTATCATTGTTTTTTTTATCGTTCGACTTTGTCGACTAATTTCTATTTTCCGTTTCTTTTCTTTAAAAAATAAATAAAAAGAATTTAAAATAAAAAAAAAGAATAAACAATGTTATCATTGTTTTTTTATCGATCGACTATGTCGATCACTTTCTATTTTCCGTCCTGGTCAAGACGCTAAACTGATTGTTTTTTTTTTTCGAAACTAATAAAAAAGAATATAAAAAAATTAAAAAAAAAGAATAAACAATGTTATCATTGTTTTTTTATCGTTCGACTTTGTCGACTAATTTCTATTTTCCGTTTCTTTTCTTTAAAAAATAAATAAAAAGAATTTAAAATAAAAAAAAAGAATAAACAATGTTATCATTGTTTTTTTTATCGATCGACTATGTCGATCACTTTCTATTTTCCGTCCTGGTCAAGACGCTAAACTGATTGTTTTTTTTTTTAATAAATAAAAAGAAATAAAAAAAAAAAAAAAAAAGAATAAACAATGTTATCATTGTTTTTTTATCGTTCGACTTTGTCGACTAATTTCTATTTTCCGTTTCTTTTCTTTAAAAAATAAATAAAAAGAATTTAAAATAAAAAAAAAGAATAAACAATGTTATCATTGTTTTTTTATCGATCGACTATGTCGATCACTTTCTATTTTCCGTCCTGGTCAAGACGCTAAACTGATTGTTTTTTTTTCGAAATTAATAAAAAAGAATATAAAAAAATTAAAAAAAAAGAATAAACAATGTTATCATTGTTTTTTTATCGTTCGACTTTGTCGACTAATTTCTATTTTCCGTTTTTTTCTTTAAAAAATAAATAAAAAGAATTTAAAATAAAAAAAAAAGAATAAACAATGTTATCATTGTTTTTTTTATCGATCGACTATGTCGATTACTTTCTATTTTCCGTCCTGGTCAAGACGCTAAACTGATTGTTTTTTTTTTTTTTCAAAATTAATAAAAAAGAATATAAAAAAAAAATAAAAAAAAGAATAAACAATGTTATCATTGTTTTTTTTATCGTTCGACTTTGTCGACTAATTTCTATTTTCCGTTTTTTTTTCTTTAAAAATAAAAAAAAAAGAATAAACAATGTTATCATTGTTTTTTTATCGATCGACTATGTCGACCACTTTCTATTTTCCGTCCTGGTCAAGACGCTAAACTGATTGTTTTTTTTTTCAAAATTAATAAAAAAGAATATAAAAAAAATAAAAAAAAAAAGAATAAACAATGTTATCATTGTTTTTTTTTTTTTTATCGTTCGACTTTGTTGACTAATTTCTATTTTCCGTTTTTTTTCTTTTTAAAAAATAAATAAAAAGAATTTAAAAAAAAAAAAATAAGAATAAACAATGTTATCATTGTTTTTTTTATCGATCGACTATGTCGATTACTTTCTATTTTCCGTCCTGGTCAAGACGCTAAACTGATTGTTTTTTTTTTTTCAAAATTAATAAAAAAGAATAGAAAAAAAAAAAAAAAATAAAAAAATAGAATAAACAATGTTATCATTGTTTTTTTTTATCGTTCGACTTTGTTGACTATTTTCTATTTTCCATTTTTTTTTTTTAAAAAATAAATAAAAAGAATTTAAAAAAAAAAAAAAAAAAAAGAATAAACAATATTATCATTGTTTTTTTTTTTTTATCGATCGACTATGTCGATCACTTTCTATTTTCCGTCCTGGTCAAGACGCTAAACTGATTGTTTTTTTTTTTTTTTCAAAATTAATAAAAAAGAATATAAAAAAAATACAAAAAAAAGAATAAACAATGTTATCATTGTTTTTTTTTATCGTTCGACTTTGTCGACTAATTTCTATTTTCCGTTTTTTTTCTTTAAAAAAATAAATAAAAAGAATTTAAAATAATAAAAAGAATAAACAATGTTATCATTGTTTTCTTATCGATCGACTATGTCGATCGCTTTCTATTTTCCGTCCTGGTCAAGACGCTAAACTGATTGTTTTTTTTTTTCAAAATTTATTAAAAAAAAAAAATATAAAAAAAATAAAAAAAAAAGAATAAACAATGTTATCATTGTTTTTTTATCGTTCGACTTTGTCGACTAATTTCTATTTTCCGTTTTTTTTTTCTTTAAAAAATAAATAAAAAAAAAATTAAAAAAAAAAAGATTAAACAATGTTATCATTGTTTTTTTATCGATCGACTATGTCGATCACTTTCTATTTTCCGTCCTGGTCAAGACGCTAAACTGATTGTTTTTTCTTTAAAATAATTAAAAGGATTTAAAAAAAAAAAAAAAAAAAAAAAATGAATAAACAATGTTATCATTGTTTTTTTTTTTCTATCGATCGACTATGTCGATTAATTTCTATTTTCCGTCCCGATCGAGACGCTAAACTGATTGTTTCCTTTTTTTAAATAATAAATAAAAAAAAAAAAAAAAAAAAAAAAAAAGAGCATCTCCCTGCTATCCTCATATCCCCACAATAATATTATACCTTTTCATTTTCTCTTTCCTTTTCTGGTCTTTTTTTTTTTTTTTTTTTTTTTTTTTTTTTTCCTTTTTCATACAACGTTTTTTATTTATATTTTATTTTTTTTTTTTTTATTTTTTTCATGTTTGATTATTTCCTCTTCATATTTTTTTTTTCTTTTCTTTCTTTTTTTTTTTTTTTTTTCTCTGCCTCTCTCTTAATTCTGTTCGTTTCTTTGAAACGAAAATTCATTTGAATATTATTCCTTGGTCAGCAACAGTCATTGTCGCCCTCTGGGCCTGTTAAAAAAAAAAAAAAAATAAAAAGAAAGTTTACATCGGGAATAGGGCAGGAGCCAAAAGCTCCCAGTCCGTTACTTCCCACTCTATCGAATCTACTTTTTATTTTCTATTAGTTCTGGTCAGAAACTCCTGGGCAGCAAGAAGGAAAGCAGTTTAGTACTTCTGGGTGTTTGGCATCACCCCCCATAGTGAGCAAGTACAACAGGTAGCATTGGTAGTCTGTTGATCCTGAGTGATCCCAGCTACAGTTTTGTTTTTCTTTCTTTTTTTTTAGAAGAAGATCAGGACATCCAAGCACTGCTGGATAGTTGCTGAATGCAGGGCCTGCCTGTGGCATTATAATAACAGGCTAAGTCATTTGTAGTTCATAGTTTACCTTTGATTTTATAACTTCACACAGGGTACTATGAACGATGAGAGATCCAGTGGGATCACTCAGGGTCTAGTAGAGACCACCAATGTTGTGCGTTGATAGGCAAGGTGATCAACCTTGACATTCTTTCTTTTCTCTCCTGTTGTGACAAACACAAAATACACGCACAGCTTACAGTGTGTTCTTTGTGTATGTTTTCTTCAGGTGTGAGTAGTTTTTTTGTTCTTGCTCTTCAGGGAGGGCCTTAGCCAAAAGCTAACAGTCCAAATCTCACCTGGAAATTCAACTTTCCGTTTTTTTTTCTTTAAAAAATAAATAAAAAGAATTTAAAATAAAAAAAAAGAATAAACAATGTTATCATTGTTTTTTTTTTATCGATCGACTATGTCGATTACTTTCTATTTTCCGTCCTGGTCAAGACGCTAAACTGATTGTTTTTTTTTTTCAAAGTTAATAAAAAAGAATAAAAAAAAAAAATAAAAAAAAGAATAAACAATGTTACCATTGTTTTTTTTTTATCGTTCGACTTTGTCGACTAATTTCTATTTTCCGTTTTTTTTTCCTTAAAAAATAAATAAAAAGAATTTAAAATAAAAAAAAAGAATAAACAATGTTATCATTGTTTTTTTATCGATCGACTATGTCGATCACTTTCTATTTTCCGTCCTGGTCAAGACGCTAAACTGATTGTTTTTTTTTTTTTTAATAAATAAAAAGAAATAAAAAAAAAAAAAAAGAATAAACAATGTTATCATTGTTTTTTTATCGTTCGACTTTGTCGACTAATTTCTATTTTCCGTTTTTTTTTTCCTTTAAAAAATAAATAAAAAGAATTTAAAAAAAAAAAAAAGAATAAACAATGTTATCATTGTTTTTTTATCGATCGACTATGTCGATTACTTTCTATTTTCCGTCCTGGTCAAGACACTAAACTGATTGTTTTTTTTTTTTTTTTTTTTCAAAATTAATAAAAAAGAATATAAAAAAAAAAAATAAAAAAAAGAATAAACAATGTTATCATTGTTTTTTTTATCGATCGACTATGTCGATTACTTTCTATTTTCCGTCCTGGTCAAGACGCTAAACTGATTGTTTTTTTTTTTTCAAAGTTAATAAAAAAGAATAAAAAAAAAAAAATAAAAAAAAGAATAAACAATGTTATCATTGTTTTTTTTTATCGTTCGACTTTGTCGACTAATTTCTATTTTCCGTTTTTTTTCTTTAAAAAATAAATAAAAAGAATTTAAAATAAAAAAAAAGAATAAACAATGTTATCATTGTTTTTTTTTTATCGATCGACTATGTCGATTACTGCAACTGGAAATATTACTGCGCTGAATAATTACTGCGGGGAAATATTACTGCGCGGAAAAATTAGTGCGGTTTTTTTGAGAAAAGATTAGTGCGGTTTTTTCCACTTGGTGGTAGAAAAAAATTTGGTTGCTTTTTTGTTGCGTAAGGCACCAGCAGAAAAATGCATCTGGAGAAAAAATCACTTCTGAGCTGAAATATTAGTGCGGTGGAAATATTACTGCGTGGAAAAATTAGTGCGGTTTTTTGCAGATTTGGAAATTAGTGCGGTTTTTTCCGCGCAGTAATATTTCCAGTTGCAGTACTTTCTATTTTCCGTCCTGGTCAAGACGCTAAACTGATTGTTTTTTTTTTTTTTCAAAATTAATAGAAAAGAATAAAAAAAAAAATAAAAAAAAGAATAAACAATGTTATCATTGTTTTTTTTTATCGTTCGACTTTGTCGACTAATTTCTATTTTCCGTTTTTTTTTTTTTCTTTAAAAAAAATAAATAAAAAGAATTTAAAATAAAAAAAAAGAATAAACAATGTTATCATTGTTTTTTTTTTATCGATCGACTATGTCGATCACTTTCTATTTTCCGTCCTGGTCAAGACGCTAAACTGATTGTTTTTTTTTTTTAATAAATAAAAAGAAATTAAAAAAAAAAAAAAGAATAAACAATGTTATCATTGTTTTTTTTTTATCGTTCGACTTTGTCGACTAATTTCTATTTTCCGTTTTTTTTTCTTTAAAAAATAAATAAAAAGAATTTAAAATAAAAAAAAAGAATAAACAATGTTATCATTGTTTTTTTTTTATCGATCGACTATGTCGATTACTTTCTATTTTCCGTCCTGGTCAAGACGCTAAACTGATTGTTTTTTTTTTTCAAAGTTAATAAAAAAGAATAAAAAAAAAAAATAAAAAAAAGAATAAACAATGTTACCATTGTTTTTTTTTTATCGTTCGACTTTGTCGACTAATTTCTATTTTCCGTTTTTTTTTCTTTAAAAAATAAATAAAAAGAATTTAAAATAAAAAAAAAGAATAAACAATGTTATCATTGTTTTTTTATCGATCGACTATGTCGATCACTTTCTATTTTCCGTCCTGGTCAAGACGCTAAACTGATTGTTTTTTTTTTTTTTAATAAATAAAAAGAAATAAAAAAAAAAAAAAAAGAATAAACAATGTTATCATTGTTTTTTTATCGTTCGACTTTGTCGACTAATTTCTATTTTCCGTTTTTTTTTTCCTTTAAAAAATAAATAAAAAGAATTTAAAAAAAAAAAAAAGAATAAACAATGTTATCATTGTTTTTTTATCGATCGACTATGTCGATTACTTTCTATTTTCCGTCCTGGTCAAGACACTAAACTGATTGTTTTTTTTTTTTTTTTTTTTCAAAATTAATAAAAAAGAATATAAAAAAAAAAAATAAAAAAAAGAATAAACAATGTTATCATTGTTTTTTTTATCGTTCGACTTTGTCGACTAATTTCTATTTTCCGTTTTTTTTTTCTTTAAAAAATAAATAAAAAGAATTTAAAATAAAAAAAAAGAATAAACAATGTTATCATTGTTTTTTATCGATCGACTATGTCGATCACTTTCTATTTTCCGTCCTGGTCAAGACGCTAAACTGATTGTTTTTTTTTTTTAATAAATAAAAAGAAATAAAAAAAAAAAAAAAAAATAAACAATGTTATCATTGTTTTTTTATCGTTCGACTTTGTCGACTAATTTCTATTTTCCGTTTTTTTTTTTCCTTTAAAAAATAAATAAAAAGAATTTAAAAAAAAAAAGAATAAACAATGTTATCATTGTTTTTTTATCGATCGACTATGTCGATCACTTTCTATTTTCCGTCCTGGTCAAGACGCTAAACTGATTGTTTTTTTTTCAAAATTAATAAAAAAGAATATAAAAAAATAAAAAAAAAAAGAATAAACAATGTTATCATTGTTTTTTTTTTTATCGTTCGACTTTGTCGACTAATTTCTATTTTCCGTTTTTTTTTTTCTTTAAAAAATAAATAAAAAGAATTTAAAATAAAAAAAAAGAATAAACAATGTTATCATTGTTTTTTTATCGATCGACTATGTCGATCACTTTCTATTTTCCGTCCTGGTCAAGACGCTAAACTGATTGTTTTTTTTTTTTAATAAATAAAAAGAAATAAAAAAAAAAAAAAAAAAGAATAAACAATGTTATCATTGTTTTTTTATCGTTCGACTTTGTCGACTAATTTCTATTTTCCGTTTTTTTTTTCCTTTAAAAAATAAATAAAAAGAATTTAAAAAAAAAAAAGAATAAACAATGTTATCATTGTTTTTTTATCGATCGACTATGTCGATTACTTTCTATTTTCCGTCCTGGTCAAGACGCTAAACTGATTGTTTTTTTTTTTTTTTTTTTTTCAAAATTAATAAAAAAGAATATAAAAAAAAAAAATAAAAAAAAGAATAAACAATGTTATCATTGTTTTTTTTATCGTTCGACTTTGTCGACTAATTTCTATTTTCCGTTTTTTTTTCTTTAAAAAATAAATAAAAAGAATTTAAAATAAAAAAAAAGAATAAACAATGTTATCATTGTTTTTTTATCGATCGACTATGTCGATCACTTTCTATTTTCCGTCCTGGTCAAGACGCTAAACTGATTGTTTTTTTTTTTTTTTTTTTCAAAATTAATAAAAAAGAATATAAAAAAAATACAAAAAAAAGAATAAACAATGCTATCATTGTTTTTTTTTATCGTTCGACTTTGTCGACTAATTTCTATTTTCCGTTTTTTTTCTTTAAAAAATAAATAAAAAGAATTTAAAATAAAAAAAAAGAATAAACAATGTTATCATTGTTTTCTTATCAATCGACTATGTCGATCGCTTTCTATTTTCCGTCCTGGTCAAGACGCTAAACTGATTGTTTTTTTTTCAAAATTAATTAAAAAAAAAAATATAAAAAAAATAAAAAAAAAGAATAAACAATGTTATCATTGTTTTTTTATCGTTCGACTTTGTCGACTAATTTCTATTTTCCGTTTTTTTTCTTTAAAAAATAAATAAAAAGAATTTAAAAAAAAAGATTAAACAATGTTATCATTGTTTTTTTATCGATCGACTATGTCGATTACTTTCTATTTTCCGTCCTGGTCAAGACGCTAAACTGATTGTTTTTTTTTTCAAAATTAATAAAAAAGAATATAAAAAAAAAAAAACAAAAAAAAAAAGAATAAACAATGTTATCATTGTTTTTTTTTTATCGTTCGACTTTGTCGACTAATTTTTATTTTCCGTTTTTTTTTCTTTAAAAAATAAATAATAAGAATTTAAAAAAAATAAAAAAAATGAATAAACAATGTTATCATTGTTTTTTTATCGATCGACTATGTCGATCACTTTCTATTTTCCGTCCTGGTCAAGACGCTAAACTGATTGTTTTTTCTTTAAAATAATTAAAAGGATTTAAAAAAAACCAACGATTCTAAAGCTACAGTTTCTGTACTTTATTGTGGTGTAAATTGCGCGGCTTCGTCAAGAAACCAAGCGGATTTTCACTCCTTTTACAAAAAAAAATCGGCGGCCGCAAGTGTACGCGTCAGTGCGTGACTTGCGCTTCTTGCGTCTTCGCAAGGAAAAAGAGAGATTAAGAGTAGGAGTGTAGGTCGAGGTTGAAGTTGAATTGCAGTTTAGGCCCTGTTTACTTTCTCCTTTCCCCTCCCCCAGTTTTTTCCCATCCCATTCAGTGGTGTAAATTGCGCGGCTTCGTCAAGAAACCAAGCGGATTTTCACTCCTTTTACAAAAAAAAATCGGCGGCCGCAAGTGTACGCGTCAGTGCGTGACTTGCGCTTCTTGCGTCTTCTAAGTCTTCGAAGTCTTCGAAGTCGCAGAAGTCGCCCCCAAACCCCCTTACATTTACTTTTTTCCACTTTATTTTGTAGCTCGGCTCCATTCCATCGCCGGAAAAATCAGCCACACCGGGGATCGAACTGGTGCCTGTAAATCACTTTTAAAAAAAAAAAAAAAAAAAAAAAAAGATTAATTAAACAAATAACCACGAGTTCTCTTAGAATACGTTTCATCTTTTAGAAACCCCATATCTCCTACTGTTTATTAGTTCCATTTACTATTTATTCCCTCCCCAGCCCCACTTAGAAAACTTTGTTACCCCTCTGCCTTTGGCTTTGTGTAAAGGAAAAAAAAAAAAAAAAAAAAAAAGGGTACCTGTTGCGCAAGGGGCACTATAGACTCCGGCGCCATAAACCACTTGTATAGTTTCATTATCTCTCCCCGTATGTTAATCAACCCCTGTAGAATGTTACCACCAATCAGTTTACTCTCCCTGTCAATACTCCTCTCCCTGCTTTCCTCTCATTATACACCCACAGATCCACCGCACCACAACTCTTCTAATCAGCCATCTACATGCTGCATCAACAAACAAGGCCACGGGTTAAATATTATACCGCAACCGTGGATTCTCTTGGCGGAAGGGGTACCGGGCAGTCCTGGTACGTTCATGGAAACAAAGAGCGGCGTCCCAACTGACCGCACAGACTCGACCACAGAAACCCGAAGGATAAGTAGTTCCCGGTGCCATGGGATGCTCGCGCCATACCCAGCGGTCAATGGACCGTGGACTTCGGTTCAATTGCGCTCGGCACGCGGATGGATAGATGTTCCGGGTTTTCTGCAGGTAGTCTTGTGGCTGTTGGCCCCTCTTCTCAACTGTGGCGGAAGCTCTGCACCACTACAATTCTCGAATAACAGCACTCACCTGGGACCGGAGACACTCGTACACCATTACAGAACGCTGCCCCCGTACACACATGGCTCAGAACCGCCGACAGGGCATCCGATACCACCTGCCGCGGACACGCCACATGATTGGACGCCGGGCCCACAGTGGCAAACGAACTGGAGAACGACACCGGAAGGAATGACACACCCGTCGGAGCCACCCCTTCATCACGAGATGAGGGCCTTGACGACCAGACCGAGTCACCGCGTGGACCGGAAACGTGTCAAGAGATGGGAACGATGGCTGCGGAAGCTCTCGAGGGAACGTCAGACTAGACCCGAGCCGAAGAAACCACGGTATGCGGGCCCTCGAGACTTCGCAGGAGGTGCAGACACTCCGGAATGCCCCGTGGATGGCTGCAAGACGCGGGCCAAGACCATCGTCTACCACCTGAACCAACACCTGAGAGGGGTGCACAAGGGAACGGTGACGGAGGAAATCGCAGGAAAGTTCAACAAAACAATCTGTAACGTTTGTTGGACACTCTGTAGTATTAGCAAGGGGGTACACACCAAGTGCAAAGACCTCCTCCCGTTTCAGCAGTCACTCCTAGTCCCACTCTCGAACCCACAAGCCACCGAGTTGGGCAGAGAAGGCATACGCGTGGAAAGGGTAGAAGGAGATGGGAATTGCCTGTTCAGAAGCGTTTGTCATAGATCGAACTGGAAGAACAAGCACAAAGAACTACGTCGAAGAACCGCCGATTTTGTCGAGAAGAACCGGGAGGTGTTCAGCCAATGCTTTTCCTCAGAAACAGAGATGGAAGCATACCTCAACGCCCTCAGGACAGACAGGGCATGGGGAGACGCGCTTGCCGTACAAGCCATGGCAGATGACCTGAAATGCAGCTTCTTGTTGTTGGTTGGAAAAGAAGTACTGGTGGTATCAGGAAGGAACGGGACAACCCCAGGCCATGTGATCACACTCACCCTGCGGGGGAGCCATTACGACCCCGTCGTAGTGGCACCAGAAAAGTTGACTGCCCTCCTCGATGAAGCAAGGCCTCTCTTGATCCTACAGACAGGCAGAATGAACACCGCGGAAACAGCAGGCCCCTTGCTGCCACATCCGCCCAGCCCAAAGGATGTCTCTCTTACGTGTCCACAACCAGAATGCGACAGACATAAGGCGGCGTTCCCGTCATGGACGGAGTTGCTCCAGCACGCGCAAGAACATGCGTTCAGTGGGAACCCCCTGACACACAGCCACCTCTCCGGACTCAACCTACGGGAGTGCCCAGTTTGCCGATTAGTAATTGGGATGACACAACCCATGCACCTCTCTTGTAGAGAGAAGCTGGAATCCAAGGAACTTTGCGACGCCTATAAGGGATTCAAGGAGAAGGCACTAACGACACAAGGCCTGCCGGACCTCGAAACCATCGCCACACGGAGGAGGCCCCTACTGAAAGTGATTCCAGTCCCCCTCCTGCACCACTTCGCGAAGGCGCTGAAACTGACGTCAGATCTGGTAGCAGACTTAAATAGCGACCAAGCCTGGCGGCTGTTACTAATGCTCCCGGTCTGTACCCTGCGAAGAGTCCGTAGAAAGGGGGGCCGGATGACTGAATCAGCCTTGAACGGGGCGATAGATGACCTGACAGCATGGTCAAAGGGCAACTTCACGGAACTATGGTCGGCGACCGGGACCGGGACCGCCAAGATTCAGACAAAAATGGCGCCGTCCCAGAAATCAAGAAATCGGAGGGCAACCGAGCTGGTAAGAGAAGGCCGCATATCGCAGGCGATATCAGCATTGAGCGCTCCACCGCCGGCAGAACACTCGGACGAAGTGCTGGAAAAACTAAGGACACTGCACCCGCCCAAGTCAGGAGAGTACCAGGAAGGCTCAGGGCCCGAATCTACAATAGACGAGGAGACGGTACTATCATGCCTGCGGTCCTTCCATAGAGGTTCGAGTGGGGGCCCCTCAGGTCTCACACCACAACAACTTAAAGATGCTGTAGATAGGGGGGAGGTCCCGGGCCTACTAGCCTCATTGACAAAGGTAGTGAAGCTCCTGGCAAACGGCCGAGCCCCAAGCACAATCGCCCCTCTCATGGCAGGAGCAAACCTGACCGCCATAGAGAAAGAAGGCAGACCAGGTGAATACCGGCCGATCGCAGTAGGTGAAACCTGGAGGAGACTAACAGCGAAACACCTCTGTCGCCAATTCGCACGTGAGGCCAAAGTCCACCTTATGCAAGTATGCCAACTCGGAGTAGCGGTACCAGGGGGGACAGAAGCGGCCATCCATGCACTCCACGAGTTCAGATTCAAAAACCTCGGGGCGGAGAAGGTCTTCGTCAAAATAGACTTCTCGAACGCCTTCAACTGCGTCCACCGTGGGGCGTTCATCGAGGCTACGACGGGCTCACAGCTCGAGAACTGGGTACGGTGGTGTTACGGTAGACAGTCGTGGTTACTATTCGGCAAACACGCCCTGTCCTCCGCTGAGGGTGCACAACAGGGAGACCCTTTGGGACCGATGCTGTTCTCATTAGCCTTGAAACCGGTGCTCTTGGAGGTGTTGAAAACCAGCCCGGAGTTCGCCTGTTTTTATTTGGACGATGGACTGATCGCGGGCTCATTAGAACAAGTGGATCAAGCCCTACGCACCCTAGACAGGGAATCGGCAAAGATAGGACTGTGCCTCAGGCCCGCCAAGTGCCAGACGTATGTCTTACAGGAGAACCCAGTCGAGCTCCCGTCCGGCTGGGGATTGGAAGGCATGGGGAGCCCCCTTTTTAACGGGGACTTCCTAGGTTCACCTTTCGGATCGATCGCACATGTCCGGAACTTCGTAACGCAGAAGGTCAGCAAGCTACAGGACAAGGCCCGTCTGATCGCAGGCATGGAAGACAGACAGGCAGCCCTAGTCCTACTTAGACAGTGCTCGGGCTTTTGCGAAGTCACACACCTGATGCGGAGCTGCTCATTCGATATAACGGAACAGCTGCAGATGGTAGATGAAGTCGTCAGGGGGACTGCCTCAGCGGTACTAGGACAGGGTCTGGAAGGCTCGAGATGGATCCAGGCGCAGCTTCCCACGCGGATGGGCGGACTCGGCCTCCGTTCATGCACAAAACACAGGAATGCCGCCCTTTTAGGTTCGCTAGGACTAGTAAAGGATACCTGCGTAAGCCTTTGGCGAGACTACAAATGTGACCTAAGTTCGCAGATCCAAGAAACGCTGAACAAAGAACTGCCGGATAGCCTAAAGCTGGAGGGCACATATAACCCACAACGCTTCACCTCAGCCAGGCTAGACCAGGTCACACGGGACAAGCTGCTGGAGGAAGCGACGCCAACCGACAAGAAGAGACTCCTGTCTCTTACGATGCCGAAAGCGAGTGCGTGGCTACAGTGCCCGGATGAGGAGTGCTACATAGGCTCCGACATATTCCGTATCGCCTGCGGACTACGACTCGGGGCAGCTTTGTTCTCAGAAGATGAGGCCTGCCGTGCTTGCAAAAAAACACAGGATGCGTACGGATACCACGCCTCTGTCTGCATCGACGGCGGGGATATCCACCGCAGACACGATAAAGTGAGGGAAGAATTTATCGGCATCTGTCGTTCGGCGGGCTTGGCAACGATGAGGGAACCCAAATACCTCGTCGGATACAACAAGCAGCGACCTGCAGACTGGTACTGCCCGCAAGGATTGAGCGAGGGAGTCGGACGGGCGTTTGACGTGACGATCGTCAACCCAGGGGCATCCAGGAACTACAACAAGCCGGGCCAAGCAGCCAGTGATGCGGAAGCCGCAAAGTCAGGCAAGTACTCGACCTTATGTGCAAAGTACGGAATAAATTTTTCCCCGATTGCCCTTGAAGTCTACGGAGGTTTAGGCCCACAAGCAGTGAGGACGCTAAGCCGACTGTCGCAGCTGCGCGCCCTTGTCACGACGTTACCCCTACGAGAAGTTGCAGGCCTGTATGCCAGGAGGGTCTCAACCCAAGTGGTGGTCTGCACGGCAGAAGCCCTCAGAGCAAGAGGAGCATCGCTCACACACCAAGCGACGTCATCCGCAAGCAAGCTGCACACGCCACATACGCCGTCGGCACCGAACACATCCGATGACGTATCAATGTCCGCTTTGTCCCCACAACCTATGGATCCAACTCCAGACCCAACCACACCGCTTGCCGGAGGGAACGACTTGCCAGCGGAACCCGAGAGGGATTCAGCTACTAGGCCGACTACGAAGCCAGAGGAACACAGTACGAACCTAGCAACTCCACTACACAAAGCCGAACCCACACCAGCCGCAGGCTACTCCTCTTCGCCAGCTGGCACACAGAAGAACACTTCGACCGATTCAGCCACCGCTGCCCCGACCCCTCCTGGCCCAACCATATCTACTGAGGTTCCGGAGTCCGGGTCGCGTCTGTCATCCAGTCCCCAAGGAGTGTCCACCGACCGCACATTAGCTGTAGACAATGCCTCCGTGCCTGCTGGAGATCGATCCGAAGCCACCTTAGCCACCGCTGCCCCTGCTCCTCCTGGCCCAACCATATATTTTGCCGGAGGTTTAGAGGTTCCGGAGTCCGGGTCGCATCTGCCATCCAGTCCCCAAGGAGTGTCCACCGACCGCACGTTAGCTGTAGACAATGCCTCCGTACCTGCCGGAGATCGATCCGAAGCCACCTTAGCCACCGCTGCCCCTGCTCCTCCTGAATTTCGATAAGTGGGAAGTAACGGACTGGGAGCTTTTGGCTCCTGCCCTATTCCCGACGTAAACTTTCTTTTTATTTTTTTTTTTTTTTTAACAGGCCCAAAGGGCGACAATGATGGTTGCTGACCAAGGAATAATATTCAAATGAATTTTCGTTTCAAAGAAACGAACAGAATTAAGAGAGAGGTAGAGAAAAAAAAAAAAAAAAAAAAAAAGAAAGAATAGAAAAAAAATATGAAGAGGAAATAATCAAACATGAAAAAAAAAAAAAAAAATAAAATATAAATAAAAAACGTTGTATGAAAAAGGAAAAAAAGAAAAAAAAAAGACCAGAAAAGGAAAGAGAAAATGAAAAGGTATAATATTATTGTGGGGATATGAGGATAGCAGGGAGATGCTCTTTTTTTTTTTTTTTTTTTTTTTTTTTTTTTTATTTATTATTTAAAAAAAGGAAACAATCAGTTTAGCGTCTCGATCAGGACGGAAAATAGAAATTAATCGACATAGTCGATCGATAGAAAAAAAACAATGATAACATTGTTTATTCCTTTTTTTTTTTTTTTTTTTTATTCTTTTTATTTATTTTTAAAGAAAAAACAATCAGTTTAGCGTCCTGACCAGGACGGAAAATTGAAAGTGATCCACATAGTCGATCGATAGAAAAAAGACAATGATAACATTGTTTATTCTTTTTTTTTTTTTTTTTTTTTTTTTTAAATCCTTTTAATTATTTTAAAGAAAAAACAATCAGTTTAGCGTCTTGACCAGGACGGAAAATAGAAAGTGATCGACATAGTCGATCGATAAAAAACAATGATAACATTGTTTATTCCTTTTTTTTTTCTTTTTTTTTTATTCTTTTTATTTATTTTTAAAGAAAAAACAATCAGTTTAGCGTCCTGACCAGGACGGAAAATAGAAAGTAATCGACATAGTCGATCGATAAAAAAAAAACAATGATAACATTGTTTATTCCTTTTTTTTTTCTTTTTTTTTATTCTTTTTATTTATTTTTAAAGAAAAAACAATCAGTTTAGCGTCCTGACCAGGACGGAAAATTGAAAGTGATCGACATAGTCGATCGATAAAAAAACAATGATAACATTGTTTATTCTTTTTTTTTTTTTTTTTTTTTTTTTTAAACCTTTTAATTATTTTTTAAAGAAAAAACAATCAGTTTAGCGTCTTGACCAGGACGGAAAATAGAAAGTGATCGACATAGTCGATCGATAAAAAACAATGATAACATTGTTTATTCTTTTTTTTTTTTTTTTTTTTTTTTAATCCTTTTTATTATTTTAAAGAAAAAACAATCAGTTTAGCGTCTTGACCAGGACGGAAAATAGAAAGTGATCGACATAGTCGATCGATAAAAAAACAATGATAACATTGTTTATTCTTTTTTTTTTTTTTTTTTTAAATTCTTTTTATTTATTTTTAAAGAAAAAAAACGGAAAATAAAAATTAGTCGACAAAGTCGAACGATAAAAAAAAACAATGATAACATTGTTTATTCTTTTTTTTTTTGTTTTTTTTTATATTCTTTTTTATTAATTTTGAAAAAAAAACAATCAGTTTAGCGTCTTGACCAGGACGGAAAATAGAAAGTAATCGACATAGTCGATCGATAAAAAAAACAATGATAACATTGTTTACTCTTTTTTTTTTTTTTTTTTAAATTCTTTTTATTTTAAAAAGAAAAAAAACGGAAAATAGAAATTAGTCAACAAAGTCGAACGATAAAAAAAAAAACAATGATAACATTGTTTATTCTTTTTTTTTTATTTTTTTTTTTATATTCTTTTTTATTAATTTTGAAAAAAAAAACAATCAGTTTAGCGTCTTGACCAGGACGGAAAATAGAAAGTGATCGACATAGTCGATCGATAAAAAAAAAACAATGATAACATTGTTTATTCTTTTTTTTTTTTTTTTTTTTTTTTTTTTTTAAATCCTTTTTTTTTTTTTAAAGAAAAAACAATCAGTTTAGCGTCTTGACCAGGACGGAAAATAGAAAGTAATCGACATAGTCGATCGATAAAAAAAACAATGATAACATTGTTTATTCTTTTTTTTTTTTTTTTTAAATCTTTTTATTTATTTTTTAAAAAGAAAAAAAAAAAACGGAAAATAGAAATTAGTCAACAACGTCGAACGATAAAAAAAAAAACAATGATAACATTGTTTATTCTTTTTTTTTTTATTTTTTTTTGTATTCTTTTTTATTAATTTTGAAAAAAAAACAATCAGTTTTGCGTCTTGACCAGGACGGAAAATAGAAAGTGATCGACATAGTCGATCGATAAAAAAACAATGATAACATTGTTTATTCTTTTTTTTTTTTTTTTTTTTTTTAAATCCTTTTTATTATTTTTAAAGAAAAAACAATCAGTTTAGCGTCTTGACCAGGACGAAAAATAGAAAGTGATCGACATAGTCGATCGATAAAAAAACAATGATAACATTGTTTATTCTTTTTTTTTTTTTTCTTCTTTTTCACCTTAGCCACCGCTGCCCCGACCCCTCCTGGCCCAACCATATCTACTGCCGGAGGTTTAGAGGTTCCGGAGTCCGGGTCGCGTCTGTCATCCAGTCCCCAAGGAGTGTCCACCGACCGCACATTAGCTGTAGACAATGCCTCCGTGCCTGCTGGAGATCGATCCGAAGCCACCTTAGCTACCGCTGCCCCTGCTCCTCCTGGCCCAACCATATATTTTGCCGGAGGTTTAGAGGTTCCGGAGTCCGGGTCGCATCTGCCATCCAGTCCCCAAGGAGTGTCCACCGACCGCACGTTAGCTGTAGACAATGCCTCCGTACCTGCCGGAGATCGATCCGAAGCCACCTTAGCCACCGCTGCCCCTGCTCCTCCTGGCCCAACCATATCTACTGCCGGAGGTTTAGAGGTTCCGGAGTCCGGGTCGCGTCTGTCATCCAGTCCCCGAGGAGTGTCCACCGACCGCACATTAGCTGTAGACAAAGCCTCCGTGCCTGCTGGAGATCGATCCGAAGCCACCTTAGCTACCGCTGCCCCTGCTCCTCCTGGCCCAACCATATCTATTGCCGGAGGTTTAGAGGTTCCGGAGTCCGGGTCGCGTCTGTCATCCAGTCCCCAAGGAGTGTCCACCGACCGCACATTAGCTGTAGACAATGCCTCCGTGCCTGCTGGAGATCGATCCGAAGCCACCTTAGCCACCGCTGCCCCTGCTCCTCCTGGCCCAACCATACCTACTGCCGGAGGTTTAGAGGTTCCGGAGTCCGGGTCGCGTCTGTCATCCAGTCCCCAAGGAGTGTCCACCGACCGCACATTAGCTGTAGACAAAGCCTCCGTGCCTGCTGGAGATCGATCCGAAGCCACCTTAGCTACCGCTGCCCCTGCTCCTCCTGGCCCAACCATATCTATTGCCGGAGGTTTAGAGGTTCCGGAGTCCGGGTCGCGTCTGTCATCCAGTCCCCAAGGAGTGTCCACCGACCGCACATTAGCTGTAGACAATGCCTCCGCGCCTGCTGGAGATCGATCCGAAGCCACCTTAGCCACCGCTGCCCCTGCTCCTCCTGGCCCAACCATACCTACTGCCGGAGGTTTAGAGGTTCCGGAGTCCGGGTCGCGTCTGTCATCCAGTCCCCAAGGAGTGTCCACCGACCGCACATTAGCTGTAGACAAAGCCTCCGTGCCTGCTGGAGATCGATCCGAAGCCACCTTAGCTACCGCTGCCCCTGCTCCTCCTGGCCCAACCATATCTATTGCCGGAGGTTTAGAGGTTCCGGAGTCCGGGTCGCGTCTGTCATCCAGTCCCCAAGGAGTGTCCACCGACCGCACATTAGCTGTAGACAATGCCTCCGCGCCTGCTGGAGATCGATCCGAAGCCACCTTAGCCACCGCTGCCCCTGCTCCTCCTGGCCCAACCATACCTACTGCCGGAGGTTTAGAGGTTCCGGAGTCCGGGTCGCGTCTGTCATCCAGTCCCCAAGGAGTGTCCACCGACCGCACATTAGCTGTAGACAAAGCCTCCGTGCCTGCTGGAGATCGATCCGAAGCCACCTTAGCTACCGCTGCCCCTGCTCCTCCTGGCCCAACCATATCTATTGCCGGAGGTTTAGAGGTTCCGGAGTCCGGGTCGCGTCTGTCATCCAGTCCCCAAGGAGTGTCCACCGACCGCACATTAGCTGTAGACAATGCCTCCGCGCCTGCTGGAGATCGATCCGAAGCCACCTTAGCCACCGCTGCCCCTGCTCCTCCTGGCCCAACCATATCTATTGCCGGAGGTTTAGAGGTGCCGAAGTCCGGGTCGCGCCTATCATCCAGTCCCCAAGGAGTGTCCATCGACCGCACACCAGCTGTAGACAATGCCTCCGTGCCTTCTGGAGATCGATCCGAAGCCGCCTTAGCCACCGCTGCCCCTGCACCTCCTGGCCCAACCATACCTATTGCCGGAGGTTTAGAGATATCGGAGTCTAGGCTGAGCCCGTCAAGTAACCCACGTTTGCATGGGGAACCCGCACTAGCTGTAGACGACCTCCCTTCGACAGCGTCCCTTGGACGGATTGAAATAACCCCGACTGTTCCAGCCACCGCCTACCCTATTCTTCCAGGCCCATCCATTTCTATTGCCGGAGGTCTAGAAGTATCGAAAGCTGAGCTGAGGCTATCAATTAGTCCGCAGGAGTTGCCCGTTGAACCAGCATCGGATGTAGGCAATCCTCCTTCGCCAGATGGTGGACAGAAGGAACCCACGCTAAACGATCCAGCCACCGCTGTCCCTTCTCCTTCGGGCCCAACCGCACCAATTGCTGGAGGTTTGGGGATATCGGAGTCCGGTCTGAGACCGCATGGTGCGCCGGGAGGACCCGCACTAGCCGCCACAATTCCATTCTTGCCAGCTGATCCGGTCGGAGCCCCAACCGCAACATCCACCGGAAGACCAGAGGTAGCGGAGCCACTATTAGACCATAACAAACCGCGGGGGAAAAAAGACCTAGAATCTAACCTGCACACTGGCCCGATCGCAACATACGTTGGAGAGACACCGTGGAAGGAAGCCTCCCTGTCTAGGCCAGACTCTGCCGCCCTACACCCTCCTGGCCCAACTATATCTTTCGCCGGAGGACAGCAGGAACCGGAGTCGGTCCCGGGAAGACCCCTGAGTCCACAGAAGGAGCCATCACTCATGTGGAGTTTGGACCCTACTGCGGACTGTATGCCACGGAACGCATTAAACACCACGCTGGAAACACCAAGGGAACTGTTATACCCCGAGATGGACGCGGACCCGACCGAAATAGTGATGGAATCTTTGATGCACGCAGACGAGGTCCCGATCCACGTAGGCCTAAGACACCTCGTAATGCCGATCACCGACCAACAGTACATGAACCCCGGGAGTTCAGCACCAGAGCGGGTATCCATACTACCCGAGGCTCTCTTCCTGTTGCCGGTAGTGAATGATCCAGGAGGTGCCCCGGAGAACGCGCAGTCTTCGAACCCCGAGTGTCGAGAACTAGAACGGGACGCCGGACAGGACGAGACATCGGTTACGGCAGCAGCGAAAGATACAGGTGGGGTCCCAGAGTACCTACATCCTCCCTTCGTACCATTTGAAGCAGGTCTGGAGGGGATTCAGAATCTCGGGAACTCCTGCTATATGAACGCAGCGCTCCAGTGCCTATGCAAGGGCATGCCTCTACCAGATTGCAGCAAATCGTCTGAACACCTGGCAGCCTGTGTCCTATGCAATCTGCGGGAACTGAAGCGTTCAGGGTCTTGTTCCGCTGCGAAGAAACTATGGGAGTGGGTGAAACCACGCTGCGGACCAGGACAATCAGAAGCTGAACACGCACTGTCAGAGCTGCTCGATGCGATCGAGGAGATGGGAGCACCACCAGTCGACTTCATGTCCACCGTAACGCAGACCCGCACGTGTCGAGTCTGTGAAGACACACACACGAAACGGAATCGAACACCCATCCTCCGACTGAACCCTGGCCAAACGCCAGCCACAGCCTGTGCCACAACGTCGACCAGCCCGGCGGACTTTGTCTGCCCGATTTGCAAGTCGAGCTCAGCGACGGTCACTACATCGGTAGACGAGTTAGCCCGATCACTGTTCTTTGGATTCAACGAGGGACATTTCGGAGATCCCGAAGCCGAAGAAAAGGTCAGCATACCGGCATCCTTCGTAGACACTTCGAGCCGCCTGTACGCCCTGACTGGAGTGATCCAACACACCAGACACGGCGAGTCTTCAGGTCATTATGTATCGTACACGAGAAACGGAAGGGGGGGATGGCTGATTCAGGATGACTCGACCGAAAGAATTTACACATCGGAAGTCACCCAACTGAGTCCCTGTGTCGCCCTGTACTTGAGACGAGAACAACCTTCCTCCTGCGCACCGAAATCAAGATGGAAACCAGCACCCTTTGACAGGAAACCAACCTTCTACTACGGAGTCGCGGAAGGCAGATCCCCAGGAGTGTACACCACGTGGGAGGAAACGAAGAGGGAGGTGTCCAACTATAGGGGCGCCGTCCACAAAAGATTCGTCCTGCGGGAGTCAGCCCAGCGATTCGTGGAGAGATACAACCCTCCGAAAGGGGGACCTGTAGTCACACCACCGCCAGGTGACAAATGGTACGCAGTGGTCAGGGGCCGAAAGACGGGTCTGTACGACTGCTGGCGGGAAGCGAGCTCGATGGTGAACGGGTACAGCAAAAACCAGTACAAGGCCTTCGACTCGCGGGAAGAAGCCTCTCTGTATTGGTGGGACCACATGGCAGGAGGACCCCAGCAGGACTCTCCTCGCATGTGCCTTTTCTTCGCCAGTCACAAGAACTCGGCCACCGGGAAGACGGGAGCGGCTGCCTGCCTGTTAGACACGCTCCTACACAAACTGACGGCTAGCTGGGTCGCGACACTCGATACCGCAGACCTCGGATCGGCCTCTTACTACGCCGCCCTCAAGGGAATCCAGGAGGTGAGTCAGCGGAATAGGAACACCACCTGGAGCTGCAGAGGAGACATGAGCGCATGGAGCGTGACGACACGGACGAGACTTGTTGGAGCTGTACCGGCCACATGGAGCTTTCTTGACCAGCCGAATGTCAACAACAACTGTGCGCAGTTTAAGGCTGAGGAGGCGTCCTCCCAAGAATGTTACTCACTGACGGATGTGCAGAGACGAGTCGCGGACCTGGAAAGAGAGTTGGGAGTGAGCCTAACCCCGGAGCGGGCGACGGGTCCAGAAGAAACGCCGGCGAAGCCAGTCCAGCAGAGCAAGAAGCCGAGATCACCTGACTCTGATCCGCAGGCAGAATCCACCTCTGCCAAAAAACCGAAAGCTGAGGCAGACCGTCCACCGCTTACCGCAGCCGACCCTGATGGAAGCCCGAGGTCAACGGCCAGCCCGAAGAATAAGAAGCAATGGTCCCCTGGCTCAGACTCACAAGACGAGCCCGTACCATTGAAGAAGCCGAAGACATCTGTTTCGGAGGTGGCCCAGGAAGCTACAGACCCTCCGGAGAAAGTAGGACTCGATGCCTCCGAAGAACCAGCTAACACCCACACGGAAGGGGAGCATGCCTCCGGAGAACTAGCAGACACCTTCACCAAGGAAGTGCGTGATACCTCCGATGAACCAGCAGACAGCCTCACCAACGAAGAACATGATGCCGCCGTAGAACCAGCAGGCACCCTCACGGAAGGAGAATATGCCTCCGGAGAACTGACAGACACCCCCACCAATGAAGTGCGTGGAACCTCCGAAGAATCAGTAGACATCCTCACCAAAGAAGAACATGATGCCTCCGTAGAAACAGAGGACGCCCTCACGGAAGGAGAACATGCCTCCGGAGAACCGACGGACACCCCCGCCAAGGAAGACCGCGATACCTTCGAAGAACCAGTAGGCATCCTCACCAAAGGCGAGCGTGAACTGTCCAGCCCTTCATCGCAGCCGGAAGAACACAACACGGAGATCCACACACCCCCTATAGCCAGAACACTAATTCTCGATAGCCCTAACAACTCTACAGAAGAACCGACGCCGAAGACCAGAAGAGCTAGGAGCAGCCCACCCCGGACAGGGACAAGCGGTTCCGATGCCTCCACAAACGACGCCGAAGACGTCAAACCGACCTGTGACCACGCACCACCGATGCAAAAGGGACCAAGGGTCAAATGTGACTTCTGCCGTAGATTGCTACAACGGAAATGGCTCAGGAGCAGATGCACGAAGTGCCAGATAACCACCTGCCGCAGGTGCTGGACCGCCGGAGAGAAGAATGCCACCAGAGCCTTGGCTCACCCAGACGGTACGCCAAGACACGGGAGGACGAGGTCGTGCCCGTCCCCAGCCGAGAAGACAAAGAAAAAGTTATCACCATACAGTTCCGCGGACTCAGAGAAGACCAACCTGAGTCCGGGGAAGAGACTTAAAGACGACTGCTGAGATCTGTGGGTGTACTCACACGTCCCCTCCCCCTCCTCCTCCCCCACCCCCCCCCTTTATACCCACCGGAATAGATAATTTCTTTTAAAAGTGTCACTGTGAGACCTCAAAGAAAGCCGCACGTCCTCGGCAAAAAGAAGCCTGAGATGCTGACAAAAAGTCGATCTGTTAGTGAAACCTTGCCACTTAGCTTAGCTCTTCCAAAAACAATCAAGGCGGAACAAGATTGACTGCATCGAAGGTGGAAACCGACAGCGTGCGAAGAAGAAAAAAGTAAAAGACTTAGGTAAAGCATACAATAGGTTATTAGGGAATAACCGCCGTCACACGGAAGAGTGATGAGTAAACCAGGGGCAATAATTACAACTTGGTCCACCGGGCTGGTGACAATGTTCCAACGTAGCATGCTAGGGCTAAGACAAGAGATGCGCCTGACGCGGGTGGAGTAGAGTCTTGTTATATTTTGGAGCACAACGTTTTCGAACTACCCACAATATACCCGTCAGGAGGCAACTTGTACTTGGCTTACAATTTTAAAGACTACCAGTTTTCTCAGATAGAATTCCAGCAGACAAAGAAAAGTAAAAGAACTGTACTAGCATGTGGTTTCTTCCCGGCATCTTCGCTTCGGCGAAAAAAAAAAAAAAAAAAAAAAAAAAAAAAAAAAAAAAAAAAAAAAAAAAAAAAAAAAAAAAGAATAAACAATGTTATCATTGTTTTTTTTTCTATCGATCGACTATGTCGATTAATTTCTATTTTCCGTCCCGATCGAGACGCTAAACTGATTGTTTCCTTTTTTTAAATAATAAATAAAAAAAAAAAAAAAAAAAAAAAAAAAGAGCATCTCCCTGCTATCCTCATATCCCCACAATAATATTGTACCTTTTCATTTTCTCTTTCCTTTTCTGGTCTTTTTTTTTTTTTTTTTTCTTTTTTTTCCTTTTTCATACAACGTTTTTTATTTATATTTTTTTTTTATTTTTTATTTTTTCATGTTTGATTATTTCCTCTTCATAAATTTTTTTTTTTTTCTTTTTCTCTGCCTCTCTCTTAATTCTGTTCGTTTCTTTGAAACGAAAATTCATTTGAATATTATTCCTTGGTCAGCAACCATCATTGTCGCCCTTTGGGCCTGTTAAAAAAAAAAAAAAAAAAGAAAGTTTACATTGGGAATAGGGCAGGAGCCAAAAGCTCCCAGTCCGTTACTTCCCACTTTATCGAAATTTTTTTTTTTTTTTTTTAAAAGATTACAAATAAAAAAAAAATGCAAGTATCAACACATGATCGAGATACACCAGCAGCTAACAAACAACATAAAATTGAAGATCAGTTGCCAGAGTATTTCAACCATGGTAGAATACTCGCCCCTCTGGCAGGGATTATCCCAGACTTGTCCTTTAATTTAGTTGGACACCATGGCTTACAACCCTTCCAGAGGGAAGCACCATTATGACTTCTAACAGGAGAGAAAAGAAAGAATGTCAAGGTTGGTGACCTTGCCTATCAACGCACAACATTGGTGGTCTCTACTAGACCCTGAGTGATCCCACTGGATCTCTCATCGTTCATAGTACCTATGTGAAGTTATAAAATCAAAGGTAAACTATGAACTACAAATGACTTAGCCTGTTACTGTAAAGGGAAATATTCTCGCGGGGAAATATTCTTGCGGGGAAATATTCTCGCGGGGAAATATTCTCGCGGATTTGGGGATTTTTTTTCAAACTCGCGGGTTTTTCCCCACAAGAATATTTCCCTGCCACAGAGGATTTTTGCGAAAGTCAGTCAGTTGATCAAGAATTTAACAAATCTTTGTGCTTTCATCGAATGTCAGGTGGAACAAAGCATTATTTACAAGCAAACACAATAAAAAACTACCATACTGCACAACAAAAATAATTTTTGCTGAAACTTTCCTTCATAGCACACATATTTTCTTCACAAAAAGTAACAAAAAAAATGGCTGGAAAAAAGATATGCTTGCAGGGAAATAATCCTGCGGGGAAATATTCTCGCGGATTTAGAAAAAATAATAAAAACTCGCGGGTTTTTCCCCACAAGAATATTTCCCTTTACAGTATTTCAAACAGGGCAACAGGGGGAAAGTTTGGTTTGTATCCCCTGGGTGTTTAGCGTCACCTGTTGAGGTGTAACGTATTCTGTTTACTTCTATCCCTTTGTCGACGGAGGTCCGAAGCATTGCTTGCGATGATGTTCCGGTATGTGTTGCGTCTCTGTTATTTGTTTGTTTCAACTCAATTGGTTCATCTCAGGTTTTAGAAGTCTTCGTCCTGTTCGATGGGAAGGGCCTGAACCAAAAGTTCACTGCCCCTATTCCTCTCCCAAATCTCTTATCCAGTCAGAAACTCCTGGGCAGCAAGAAGGAAAGTAGTTAAGTACTTCTGGGTGTTTGGCATCACCCCCCATAGTGAGCAAGTACAACAGGTAGCATTGGTAATCTGTTGATCCTGAGTGATCCCAGCTACAGTTTTGTTTTTCTTTCTTTTTTTTAGAAGAAGATCAGGACATCCAAGCACTGCTGGATAGTTGCTGAATGCAGGGCCTGCCTGTGGCATTATAATACTGTAAAGGGAAATATTCTTGTGGGGAAAAACCCGCGAGTTTTTATTATTTTTTCTAAATCCGCGAGAATATTTCCCCGCAGGATTATTTCCCTGCAAGCATATCTTTTTTCCAGCCATTTTTTTTGTTACTTTTTGTGAAGAAAATATGTGTGCTATGAAGGAAAGTTTCAGCAAAAATTATTTTTGTTGTGCAGTATGGTAGTTTTTTATTGTGTTTGCTTGTAAATAATGCTTTGTTCCACCTGACATTCGATGAAAGCACAAAGATTTGTTAAATTCTTGATCAACTGACTGACTTTCGCAAAAATCCTCTGTGGCAGGGAAATATTCTTGTGGGGAAAAACCCGCGAGTTTGAAAAAAAATCCCCAAATCCGCGAGAATATTTCCCCGCGAGAATATTTCCCCGCAAGAATATTTCCCCGCGAGAATATTTCCCTTTACAGTAACAGGCTAAGTCATTTGTAGTTCATAGTTTACCTTTGATTTTATAACTTCACATAGGTACTATGAACGATGAGAGATCCAGTGGGATCACTCAGGGTCTAGTAGAGACCACCAATGTTGTGCGTTGATAGGCAAGGTCACCAACCTTGACATTCTTTCTTTTCTCTCCTGTTAGAAGTCATAATGGTGCTTCCCTCTGGAAGGGTTGTAAGCCATGGTGTCCAACTAAATTAAAGGACAAGTCTGGGATAATCCCTGCCAGAGGGGCGAGTATTCTACCATGGTTGAAATACTCTGGCAACTGATCTTCAATTTTATGTTGTTTGTTAGCTGCTGGTGTATCTCGATCATGTGTTGATACTTGCATTTTTTTTTTATTTGTAATCTTTTAAAAAAAAAAAAAAAAAATTTCGATAAAGTGGGAAGTAACGGACTGGGAGCTTTTGGCTCCTGCCCTATTCCCGATGTAAACTTTCTTTTTTTTTTTTTTTTTTAACAGGCCCAAAGGGCGACAATGATGGTTGCTGACCAAGGAATAATATTCAAATGAATTTTCGTTTCAAAGAAACGAACAGAATTAAGAGAGAGGCAGAGAAAAAGAAAAAAAAAAAAATTTATGAAGAGGAAATAATCAAACATGAAAAAATAAAAAATAAAAAAAAAATATAAATAAAAAACGTTGTATGAAAAAGGAAAAAAAAGAAAAAAAAAAAAAAAAAAGACCAGAAAAGGAAAGAGAAAATGAAAAGGTACAATATTATTGTGGGGATATGAGGATAGCAGGGAGATGCTCTTTTTTTTTTTTTTTTTTTTTTTTTTTATTTATTATTTAAAAAAAGGAAACAATCAGTTTAGCGTCTCGATCGGGACGGAAAATAGAAATTAATCGACATAGTCGATCGATAGAAAAAAAAACAATGATAACATTGTTTATTCTTTTTTTTTTTTTTTTTTTTTTTTTTTTTTTTTTTTTTTTTTTTTTTTTTTTTTTTTTCGCCGAAGCGAAGATGCCGGGAAGAAACCACATGCTAGTACAGTTCTTTTACTTTTCTTTGTCTGCTGGAATTCTATCTGAGAAAACTGGTAGTCTTTAAAATTGTAAGCCAAGTACAAGTTGCCTCCTGACGGGTATATTGTGGGTAGTTCGAAAACGTTGTGCTCCAAAATATAACAAGACTCTACTCCACCCGCGTCAGGCGCATCTCTTGTCTTAGCCCTAGCATGCTACGTTGGAACATTGTCACCAGCCCGGTGGACCAAGTTGTAATTATTGCCCCTGGTTTACTCATCACTCTTCCGTGTGACGGCGGTTATTCCCTAATAACCTATTGTATGCTTTACCTAAGTCTTTTACTTTTTTCTTCTTCGCACGCTGTCGGTTTCCACCTTCGATGCAGTCAATCTTGTTCCGCCTTGATTGTTTTTGGAAGAGCTAAGCTAAGTGGCAAGGTTTCACTAACAGATCGACTTTTTGTCAGCATCTCAGGCTTCTTTTTGCCGAGGACGTGCGGCTTTCTTTGAGGTCTCACAGTGACACTTTTAAAAGAAATTATCTATTCCGGTGGGTATAAAGGGGGGGGGTGGGGGAGGAGGAGGGGGAGGGGACGTGTGAGTACACCCACAGATCTCAGCAGTCGTCTTTAAGTCTCTTCCCCGGACTCAGGTTGGTCTTCTCTGAGTCCGCGGAACTGTATGGTGATAACTTTTTCTTTGTCTTCTCGGCTGGGGACGGGCACGACCTCGTCCTCCCGTGTCTTGGCGTACCGTCTGGGTGAGCCAAGGCTCTGGTGGCATTCTTCTCTCCGGCGGTCCAGCACCTGCGGCAGGTGGTTATCTGGCACTTCGTGCATCTGCTCCTAAGCCATTTCCGTTGTAGCAATCTACGGCAGAAGTCACATTTGACCCTTGGTCCCTTTTGCATCGGTGGTGCGTGGTCACAGGTCGGTTTGACGTCTTCGGCGTCGTTTGTGGAGGCATCGGAACCGCTTGTCCCTGTCCGGGGTGGGCTGCTCCTAGCTCTTCTGGTCTTCGGCGTCGGTTCTTCTGTAGAGTTGTTAGGGCTATCGAGAATTAGTGTTCTGGCTATAGGGGGTGTGTGGATCTCCGTGTTGTGTTCTTCCGGCTGCGATGAAGGGCTGGACAGTTCACGCTCGCCTTTGGTGAGGATGCCTACTGGTTCTTCGAAGGTATCGCGGTCTTCCTTGGCGGGGGTGTCCGTCGGTTCTCCGGAGGCATGTTCTCCTTCCGTGAGGGCGTCCTCTGTTTCTACGGAGGCATCATGTTCTTCTTTGGTGAGGATGTCTACTGATTCTTCGGAGGTTCCACGCACTTCATTGGTGGGGGTGTCTGTCAGTTCTCCGGAGGCATATTCTCCTTCCGTGAGGGTGCCTGCTGGTTCTACGGCGGCATCATGTTCTTCGTTGGTGAGGCTGTCTGCTGGTTCATCGGAGGTATCACGCACTTCCTTGGTGAAGGTGTCTGCTAGTTCTCCGGAGGCATGCTCCCCTTCCGTGTGGGTGTTAGCTGGTTCTTCGGAGGCATCGAGTCCTACTTTCTCCGGAGGGTCTGTAGCTTCCTGGGCCACCTCCGAAACAGATGTCTTCGGCTTCTTCAATGGTACGGGCTCGTCTTGTGAGTCTGAGCCAGGGGACCATTGCTTCTTATTCTTCGGGCTGGCCGTTGACCTCGGGCTTCCATCAGGGTCGGCTGCGGTAAGCGGTGGACGGTCTGCCTCAGCTTTCGGTTTTTTGGCAGAGGTGGATTCTGCCTGCGGATCAGAGTCAGGTGATCTCGGCTTCTTGCTCTGCTGGACTGGCTTCGCCGGCGTTTCTTCTGGACCCGTCGCCCGCTCCGGGGTTAGGCTCACTCCCAACTCTCTTTCCAGGTCCGCGACTCGTCTCTGCACATCCGTCAGTGAGTAACATTCTTGGGAGGACGCCTCCTCAGCCTTAAACTGCGCACAGTTGTTGTTGACATTCGGCTGGTCAAGAAAGCTCCATGTGGCCGGTACAGCTCCAACAAGTCTCGTCCGTGTCGTCACGCTCCATGCGCTCATGTCTCCTCTGCAGCTCCAGGTGGTGTTCCTATTCCGCTGACTCACCTCCTGGATTCCCTTGAGGGCGGCGTAGTAAGAGGCCGATCCGAGGTCTGCGGTATCGAGTGTCGCGACCCAGCTAGCCGTCAGTTTGTGTAGGAGCGTGTCTAACAGGCAGGCAGCCGCTCCCGTCTTCCCGGTGGCCGAGTTCTTGTGACTGGCGAAGAAAAGGCACATGCGAGGAGAGTCCTGCTGGGGTCCTCCTGCCATGTGGTCCCACCAATACAGAGAGGCTTCTTCCCGCGAGTCGAAGGCCTTGTACTGGTTTTTGCTGTACCCGTTCACCATCGAGCTCGCTTCCCGCCAGCAGTCGTACAGACCCGTCTTTCGGCCCCTGACCACTGCGTACCATTTGTCACCTGGCGGTGGTGTGACTACAGGTCCCCCTTTCGGAGGGTTGTATCTCTCCACGAATCGCTGGGCTGACTCCCGCAGGACGAATCTTTTGTGGACGGCGCCCCTATAGTTGGACACCTCCCTCTTCGTTTCCTCCCACGTGGTGTACACTCCTGGGGATCTGCCTTCCGCGACTCCGTAGTAGAAGGTTGGTTTCCTGTCAAAGGGTGCTGGTTTCCATCTTGATTTCGGTGCGCAGGAGGAAGGTTGTTCTCGTCTCAAGTACAGGGCGACACAGGGACTCAGTTGGGTGACTTCCGATGTGTAAATTCTTTCGGTCGAGTCATCCTGAATCAGCCATCCCCCCCTTCCGTTTCTCGTGTACGATACATAATGACCTGAAGACTCGCCGTGTCTGGTGTGTTGGATCACTCCAGTCAGGGCGTACAGGCGGCTCGAAGTGTCTACGAAGGATGCCGGTATGCTGACCTTTTCTTCGGCTTCGGGATCTCCGAAATGTCCCTCGTTGAATCCAAAGAACAGTGATCGGGCTAACTCGTCTACCGATGTAGTGACCGTCGCTGAGCTCGACTTGCAAATCGGGCAGACAAAGTCCGCCGGGCTGGTCGACGTTGTGGCACAGGCTGTGGCTGGCGTTTGGCCAGGGTTCAGTCGGAGGATGGGTGTTCGATTCCGTTTCGTGTGTGTGTCTTCACAGACTCGACACGTGCGGGTCTGCGTTACGGTGGACATGAAGTCGACTGGTGGTGCTCCCATCTCCTCGATCGCATCGAGCAGCTCTGACAGTGCGTGTTCAGCTTCTGATTGTCCTGGTCCGCAGCGTGGTTTCACCCACTCCCATAGTTTCTTCGCAGCGGAACAAGACCCTGAACGCTTCAGTTCCCGCAGATTGCATAGGACACAGGCTGCCAGGTGTTCAGACGATTTGCTGCAATCTGGTAGAGGCATGCCCTTGCATAGGCACTGGAGCGCTGCGTTCATATAGCAGGAGTTCCCGAGATTCTGAATCCCCTCCAGACCTGCTTCAAATGGTACGAAGGGAGGATGTAGGTACTCTGGGACCCCACCTGTATCTTTCGCTGCTGCCGTAACCGATGTCTCGTCCTGTCCGGCGTCCCGTTCTAGTTCTCGACACTCGGGGTTCGAAGACTGCGCGTTCTCCGGGGCACCTCCTGGATCATTCACTACCGGCAACAGGAAGAGAGCCTCGGGTAGTATGGATACCCGCTCTGGTGCTGAACTCCCGGGGTTCATGTACTGTTGGTCGGTGATCGGCATTACGAGGTGTCTTAGGCCTACGTGGATCGGGACCTCGTCTGCGTGCATCAAAGATTCCATCACTATTTCGGTCGGGTCCGCGTCCATCTCGGGGTATAACAGTTCCCTTGGTGTTTCCAGCGTGGTGTTTAATGCGTTCCGTGGCATACAGTCCGCAGTAGGGTCCAAACTCCACATGAGTGATGGCTCCTTCTGTGGACTCAGGGGTCTTCCCGGGACCGACTCCGGTTCCTGCTGTCCTCCGGCGAAAGATATAGTTGGGCCAGGAGGGTGTAGGGCGGCAGAGTCTGGCCTAGACAGGGAGGCTTCCTTCCACGGTGTCTCTCCAACGTATGTTGCGATCGGGCCAGTGTGCAGGTTAGATTCTAGGTCTTTTTTCCCCCGCGGTTTGTTATGGTCTAATAGTGGCTCCGCTACCTCTGGTCTTCCGGTGGATGTTGCGGTTGGGGCTCCGACCGGATCAGCTGGCAAGAATGGAATTGTGGCGGCTAGTGCGGGTCCTCCCGGCGCACCATGCGGTCTCAGACCGGACTCCGATATCCCCAAACCTCCAGCAATTGGTGCGGTTGGGCCCGAAGGAGAAGGGACAGCGGTGGCTGGATCGTTTAGCGTGGGTTCCTTCTGTCCACCATCTGGCGAAGGAGGATTGCCTACATCCGATGCTGGTTCAACGGGCAACTCCTGCGGACTAATTGATAGCCTCAGCTCAGCTTTCGATACTTCTAGACCTCCGGCAATAGAAATGGATGGGCCTGGAAGAATAGGGTAGGCGGTGGCTGGAACAGTCGGGGTTATTTCAATCCGTCCAAGGGACGCTGTCGAAGGGAGGTCGTCTACAGCTAGTGCGGGTTCCCCATGCAAACGTGGGTTACTTGACGGGCTCAGCCTAGACTCCGATATCTCTAAACCTCCGGCAATAGGTATGGTTGGGCCAGGAGGTGCAGGGGCAGCGGTGGCTAAGGCGGCTTCGGATCGATCTCCAGAAGGCACGGAGGCATTGTCTACAGCTGGTGTGCGGTCGATGGACACTCCTTGGGGACTGGATGATAGGCGCGACCCGGACTTCGGCACCTCTAAACCTCCGGCAATAGATATGGTTGGGCCAGGAGGAGCAGGGGCAGCGGTGGCTAAGGTGGCTTCGGATCGATCTCCAGCAGGCGCGGAGGCATTGTCTACAGCTAATGTGCGGTCGGTGGACACTCCTTGGGGACTGGATGACAGACGCGACCCGGACTCCGGAACCTCTAAACCTCCGGCAATAGATATGGTTGGGCCAGGAGGAGCAGGGGCAGCGGTAGCTAAGGTGGCTTCGGATCGATCTCCAGCAGGCACGGAGGCTTTGTCTACAGCTAATGTGCGGTCGGTGGACACTCCTTGGGGACTGGATGACAGACGCGACCCGGACTCCGGAACCTCTAAACCTCCGGCAGTAGGTATGGTTGGGCCAGGAGGAGCAGGGGCAGCGGTGGCTAAGGTGGCTTCGGATCGATCTCCAGCAGGCGCGGAGGCATTGTCTACAGCTAATGTGCGGTCGGTGGACACTCCTTGGGGACTGGATGACAGACGCGACCCGGACTCCGGAACCTCTAAACCTCCGGCAATAGATATGGTTGGGCCAGGAGGAGCAGGGGCAGCGGTAGCTAAGGTGGCTTCGGATCGATCTCCAGCAGGCACGGAGGCTTTGTCTACAGCTAATGTGCGGTCGGTGGACACTCCTTGGGGACTGGATGACAGACGCGACCCGGACTCCGGAACCTCTAAACCTCCGGCAGTAGGTATGGTTGGGCCAGGAGGAGCAGGGGCAGCGGTGGCTAAGGTGGCTTCGGATCGATCTCCAGCAGGCGCGGAGGCATTGTCTACAGCTAATGTGCGGTCGGTGGACACTCCTTGGGGACTGGATGACAGACGCGACCCGGACTCCGGAACCTCTAAACCTCCGGCAATAGATATGGTTGGGCCAGGAGGAGCAGGGGCAGCGGTAGCTAAGGTGGCTTCGGATCGATCTCCAGCAGGCACGGAGGCTTTGTCTACAGCTAATGTGCGGTCGGTGGACACTCCTTGGGGACTGGATGACAGACGCGACCCGGACTCCGGAACCTCTAAACCTCCGGCAGTAGGTATGGTTGGGCCAGGAGGAGCAGGGGCAGCGGTGGCTAAGGTGGCTTCGGATCGATCTCCAGCAGGCACGGAGGCATTGTCTACAGCTAATGTGCGGTCGGTGGACACTCCTTGGGGACTGGATGACAGACGCGACCCGGACTCCGGAACCTCTAAACCTCCGGCAATAGATATGGTTGGGCCAGGAGGAGCAGGGGCAGCGGTAGCTAAGGTGGCTTCGGATCGATCTCCAGCAGGCACGGAGGCTTTGTCTACAGCTAATGTGCGGTCGGTGGACACTCCTCGGGGACTGGATGACAGACGCGACCCGGACTCCGGAACCTCTAAACCTCCGGCAGTAGATATGGTTGGGCCAGGAGGAGCAGGGGCAGCGGTGGCTAAGGTGGCTTCGGATCGATCTCCGGCAGGTACGGAGGCATTGTCTACAGCTAACGTGCGGTCGGTGGACACTCCTTGGGGACTGGATGGCAGATGCGACCCGGACTCCGGAACCTCTAAACCTCCGGCAAAATATATGGTTGGGCCAGGAGGAGCAGGGGCAGCGGTAGCTAAGGTGGCTTCGGATCGATCTCCAGCAGGCACGGAGGCATTGTCTACAGCTAATGTGCGGTCGGTGGACACTCCTTGGGGACTGGATGACAGACGCGACCCGGACTCCGGAACCTCTAAACCTCCGGCAGTAGATATGGTTGGGCCAGGAGGAGCAGGGGCAGCGGTGGCTAAGGTGGCTTCGGATCGATCTCCGGCAGGTACGGAGGCATTGTCTACAGCTAACGTGCGGTCGGTGGACACTCCTTGGGGACTGGATGGCAGATGCGACCCGGACTCCGGAACCTCTAAACCTCCGGCAAAATATATGGTTGGGCCAGGAGGAGCAGGGGCAGCGGTGGCTAAGGTGGCTTCGGATCGATCTCCAGCAGGCACGGAGGCATTGTCTACAGCTAATGTGCGGTCGGTGGACACTCCTTGGGGACTGGATGACAGACGCGACCCGGACTCCGGAACCTCAGTAGATATGGTTGGGCCAGGAGGGGTCGGGGCAGCGGTGGCTGAATCGGTCGAAGTGTTCTTCTGTGTGCCAGCTGGCGAAGAGGAGTAGCCTGCGGCTGGTGTGGGTTCGGCTTTGTGTAGTGGAGTTGCTAGGTTCGTACTGTGTTCCTCTGGCTTCGTAGTCGGCCTAGTAGCTGAATCCCTCTCGGGTTCCGCTGGCAAGTCGTTCCCTCCGGCAAGCGGTGTGGTTGGGTCTGGAGTTGGATCCATAGGTTGTGGGGACAAAGCGGACATTGATACGTCATCGGATGTGTTCGGTGCCGACGGCGTATGTGGCGTGTGCAGCTTGCTTGCGGATGACGTCGCTTGGTGTGTGAGCGATGCTCCTCTTGCTCTGAGGGCTTCTGCCGTGCAGACCACCACTTGGGTTGAGACCCTCCTGGCATACAGGCCTGCAACTTCTCGTAGGGGTAACGTCGTGACAAGGGCGCGCAGCTGCGACAGTCGGCTTAGCGTCCTCACTGCTTGTGGGCCTAAACCTCCGTAGACTTCAAGGGCAATCGGGGAAAAATTTATTCCGTACTTTGCACATAAGGTCGAGTACTTGCCTGACTTTGCGGCTTCCGCATCACTGGCTGCTTGGCCCGGCTTGTTGTAGTTCCTGGATGCCCCTGGGTTGACGATCGTCACGTCAAACGCCCGTCCGACTCCCTCGCTCAATCCTTGCGGGCAGTACCAGTCTGCAGGTCGCTGCTTGTTGTATCCGACGAGGTATTTGGGTTCCCTCATCGTTGCCAAGCCCGCCGAACGACAGATGCCGATAAATTCTTCCCTCACTTTATCGTGTCTGCGGTGGATATCCCCGCCGTCGATGCAGACAGAGGCGTGGTATCCGTACGCATCCTGTGTTTTTTTGCAAGCACGGCAGGCCTCATCTTCTGAGAACAAAGCTGCCCCGAGTCGTAGTCCGCAGGCGATACGGAATATGTCGGAGCCTATGTAGCACTCCTCATCCGGGCACTGTAGCCACGCACTCGCTTTCGGCATCGTAAGAGACAGGAGTCTCTTCTTGTCGGTTGGCGTCGCTTCCTCCAGCAGCTTGTCCCGTGTGACCTGGTCTAGCCTGGCTGAGGTGAAGCGTTGTGGGTTATATGTGCCCTCCAGCTTTAGGCTATCCGGCAGTTCTTTGTTCAGCGTTTCTTGGATCTGCGAACTTAGGTCACATTTGTAGTCTCGCCAAAGGCTTACGCAGGTATCCTTTACTAGTCCTAGCGAACCTAAAAGGGCGGCATTCCTGTGTTTTGTGCATGAACGGAGGCCGAGTCCGCCCATCCGCGTGGGAAGCTGCGCCTGGATCCATCTCGAGCCTTCCAGACCCTGTCCTAGTACCGCTGAGGCAGTCCCCCTGACGACTTCATCTACCATCTGCAGCTGTTCCGTTATATCGAATGAGCAGCTCCGCATCAGGTGTGTGACTTCGCAAAAGCCCGAGCACTGTCTAAGTAGGACTAGGGCTGCCTGTCTGTCTTCCATGCCTGCGATCAGACGGGCCTTGTCCTGTAGCTTGCTGACCTTCTGCGTTACGAAGTTCCGGACATGTGCGATCGATCCGAAAGGTGAACCTAGGAAGTCCCCGTTAAAAAGGGGGCTCCCCATGCCTTCCAATCCCCAGCCGGACGGGAGCTCGACTGGGTTCTCCTGTAAGACATACGTCTGGCACTTGGCGGGCCTGAGGCACAGTCCTATCTTTGCCGATTCCCTGTCTAGGGTGCGTAGGGCTTGATCCACTTGTTCTAATGAGCCCGCGATCAGTCCATCGTCCAAATAAAAACAGGCGAACTCCGGGCTGGTTTTCAACACCTCCAAGAGCACCGGTTTCAAGGCTAATGAGAACAGCATCGGTCCCAAAGGGTCTCCCTGTTGTGCACCCTCAGCGGAGGACAGGGCGTGTTTGCCGAATAGTAACCACGACTGTCTACCGTAACACCACCGTACCCAGTTCTCGAGCTGTGAGCCCGTCGTAGCCTCGATGAACGCCCCACGGTGGACGCAGTTGAAGGCGTTCGAGAAGTCTATTTTGACGAAGACCTTCTCCGCCCCGAGGTTTTTGAATCTGAACTCGTGGAGTGCATGGATGGCCGCTTCTGTCCCCCCTGGTACCGCTACTCCGAGTTGGCATACTTGCATAAGGTGGACTTTGGCCTCACGTGCGAATTGGCGACAGAGGTGTTTCGCTGTTAGTCTCCTCCAGGTTTCACCTACTGCGATCGGCCGGTATTCACCTGGTCTGCCTTCTTTCTCTATGGCGGTCAGGTTTGCTCCTGCCATGAGAGGGGCGATTGTGCTTGGGGCTCGGCCGTTTGCCAGGAGCTTCACTACCTTTGTCAATGAGGCTAGTAGGCCCGGGACCTCCCCCCTATCTACAGCATCTTTAAGTTGTTGTGGTGTGAGACCTGAGGGGCCCCCACTCGAACCTCTATGGAAGGACCGCAGGCATGATAGTACCGTCTCCTCGTCTATTGTAGATTCGGGCCCTGAGCCTTCCTGGTACTCTCCTGACTTGGGCGGGTGCAGTGTCCTTAGTTTTTCCAGCACTTCGTCCGAGTGTTCTGCCGGCGGTGGAGCGCTCAATGCTGATATCGCCTGCGATATGCGGCCTTCTCTTACCAGCTCGGTTGCCCTCCGATTTCTTGATTTCTGGGACGGCGCCATTTTTGTCTGAATCTTGGCGGTCCCGGTCCCGGTCGCCGACCATAGTTCCGTGAAGTTGCCCTTTGACCATGCTGTCAGGTCATCTATCGCCCCGTTCAAGGCTGATTCAGTCATCCGGCCCCCCTTTCTACGGACTCTTCGCAGGGTACAGACCGGGAGCATTAGTAACAGCCGCCAGGCTTGGTCGCTATTTAAGTCTGCTACCAGATCTGACGTCAGTTTCAGCGCCTTCGCGAAGTGGTGCAGGAGGGGGACTGGAATCACTTTCAGTAGGGGCCTCCTCCGTGTGGCGATGGTTTCGAGGTCCGGCAGGCCTTGTGTCGTTAGTGCCTTCTCCTTGAATCCCTTATAGGCGTCGCAAAGTTCCTTGGATTCCAGCTTCTCTCTACAAGAGAGGTGCATGGGTTGTGTCATCCCAATTACTAATCGGCAAACTGGGCACTCCCGTAGGTTGAGTCCGGAGAGGTGGCTGTGTGTCAGGGGGTTCCCACTGAACGCATGTTCTTGCGCGTGCTGGAGCAACTCCGTCCATGACGGGAACGCCGCCTTATGTCTGTCGCATTCTGGTTGTGGACACGTAAGAGAGACATCCTTTGGGCTGGGCGGATGTGGCAGCAAGGGGCCTGCTGTTTCCGCGGTGTTCATTCTGCCTGTCTGTAGGATCAAGAGAGGCCTTGCTTCATCGAGGAGGGCAGTCAACTTTTCTGGTGCCACTACGACGGGGTCGTAATGGCTCCCCCGCAGGGTGAGTGTGATCACATGGCCTGGGGTTGTCCCGTTCCTTCCTGATACCACCAGTACTTCTTTTCCAACCAACAACAAGAAGCTGCATTTCAGGTCATCTGCCATGGCTTGTACGGCAAGCGCGTCTCCCCATGCCCTGTCTGTCCTGAGGGCGTTGAGGTATGCTTCCATCTCTGTTTCTGAGGAAAAGCATTGGCTGAACACCTCCCGGTTCTTCTCGACAAAATCGGCGGTTCTTCGACGTAGTTCTTTGTGCTTGTTCTTCCAGTTCGATCTATGACAAACGCTTCTGAACAGGCAATTCCCATCTCCTTCTACCCTTTCCACGCGTATGCCTTCTCTGCCCAACTCGGTGGCTTGTGGGTTCGAGAGTGGGACTAGGAGTGACTGCTGAAACGGGAGGAGGTCTTTGCACTTGGTGTGTACCCCCTTGCTAATACTACAGAGTGTCCAACAAACGTTACAGATTGTTTTGTTGAACTTTCCTGCGATTTCCTCCGTCACCGTTCCCTTGTGCACCCCTCTCAGGTGTTGGTTCAGGTGGTAGACGATGGTCTTGGCCCGCGTCTTGCAGCCATCCACGGGGCATTCCGGAGTGTCTGCACCTCCTGCGAAGTCTCGAGGGCCCGCATACCGTGGTTTCTTCGGCTCGGGTCTAGTCTGACGTTCCCTCGAGAGCTTCCGCAGCCATCGTTCCCATCTCTTGACACGTTTCCGGTCCACGCGGTGACTCGGTCTGGTCGTCAAGGCCCTCATCTCGTGATGAAGGGGTGGCTCCGACGGGTGTGTCATTCCTTCCGGTGTCGTTCTCCAGTTCGTTTGCCACTGTGGGCCCGGCGTCCAATCATGTGGCGTGTCCGCGGCAGGTGGTATCGGATGCCCTGTCGGCGGTTCTGAGCCATGTGTGTACGGGGGCAGCGTTCTGTAATGGTGTACGAGTGTCTCCGGTCCCAGGTGAGTGCTGTTATTCGAGAATTGTAGTGGTGCAGAGCTTCCGCCACAGTTGAGAAGAGGGGCCAACAGCCACAAGACTACCTGCAGAAAACCCGGAACATCTATCCATCCGCGTGCCGAGCGCAATTGAACCGAAGTCCACGGTCCATTGACCGCTGGGTATGGCGCGAGCATCCCATGGCACCGGGAACTACTTATCCTTCGGGTTTCTGTGGTCGAGTCTGTGCGGTCAGTTGGGACGCCGCTCTTTGTTTCCATGAACGTACCAGGACTGCCCGGTACCCCTTCCGCCAAGAGAATCCACGGTTGCGGTATAATATTTAACCCGTGGCCTTGTTTGTTGATGCAGCATGTAGATGGCTGATTAGAAGAGTTGTGGTGCGGTGGATCTGTGGGTGTATAATGAGAGGAAAGCAGGGAGAGGAGTATTGACAGGGAGAGTAAACTGATTGGTGGTAACATTCTACAGGGGTTGATTAACATACGGGGAGAGATAATGAAACTATACAAGTGGTTTATGGCGCCGGAGTCTATAGTGCCCCTTGCGCAACAGGTACCCTTTTTTTTTTTTTTTTTTTTTTTCCTTTACACAAAGCCAAAGGCAGAGGGGTAACAAAGTTTTCTAAGTGGGGCTGGGGAGGGAATAAATAGTAAATGGAACTAATAAACAGTAGGAGATATGGGGTTTCTAAAAGATGAAACGTATTCTAAGAGAACTCGTGGTTATTTGTTTAATTAATCTTTTTTTTTTTTTTTTTTTTTTTTTAAAAGTGATTTACAGGCACCAGTTCGATCCCCGGTGTGGCTGATTTTTCCGGCGATGGAATGGAGCCGAGCTACAAAATAAAGTGGAAAAAAGTAAATGTAAGGGGGTTTGGGGGCGACTTCTGCGACTTCGAAGACTTCGAAGACTTAGAAGACGCAAGAAGCGCAAGTCACGCACTGACGCGTACACTTGCGGCCGCCGATTTTTTTTTGTAAAAGGAGTGAAAATCCGCTTGGTTTCTTGACGAAGCCGCGCAATTTACACCACTGAATGGGATGGGAAAAAACTGGGGGAGGGGAAAGGAGAAAGTAAACAGGGCCTAAACTGCAATTCAACTTCAACCTCGACCTACACTCCTACTCTTAATCTCTCTTTTTCCTTGCGAAGACGCAAGAAGCGCAAGTCACGCACTGACGCGTACACTTGCGGCCGCCGATTTTTTTTTGTAAAAGGAGTGAAAATCCGCTTGGTTTCTTGACGAAGCCGCGCAATTTACACCACAATAAAGTACAGAAACTGTAGCTTTAGAATCGTTGGTTTTTTTTAAATCCTTTTAATTATTTTAAAGAAAAAACAATCAGTTTAGCGTCTTGACCAGGACGGAAAATAGAAAGTGATCGACATAGTCGATCGATAAAAAAACAATGATAACATTGTTTATTCATTTTTTTTATTTTTTTTAAATTCTTATTATTTATTTTTTAAAGAAAAAAAAACGGAAAATAAAAATTAGTCGACAAAGTCGAACGATAAAAAAAAAACAATGATAACATTGTTTATTCTTTTTTTTTTTGTTTTTTTTTTTTTATATTCTTTTTTATTAATTTTGAAAAAAAAAACAATCAGTTTAGCGTCTTGACCAGGACGGAAAATAGAAAGTAATCGACATAGTCGATCGATAAAAAAACAATGATAACATTGTTTAATCTTTTTTTTTAAATTCTTTTTATTTATTTTTTAAAGAAAAAAAACGGAAAATAGAAATTAGTCGACAAAGTCGAACGATAAAAAAACAATGATAACATTGTTTATTCTTTTTTTTTATTTTTTTTATATTTTTTTTTTTAATTAATTTTGAAAAAAAAACAATCAGTTTAGCGTCTTGACCAGGACGGAAAATAGAAAGCGATCGACATAGTCGATTGATAAGAAAACAATGATAACATTGTTTATTCTTTTTTTTTATTTTAAATTCTTTTTATTTATTTTTTAAAGAAAAAAAACGGAAAATAGAAATTAGTCGACAAAGTCGAACGATAAAAAAAAACAATGATAGCATTGTTTATTCTTTTTTTTGTATTTTTTTTATATTCTTTTTTATTAATTTTGAAAAAAAAAAAAAAAAAAACAATCAGTTTAGCGTCTTGACCAGGACGGAAAATAGAAAGTGATCGACATAGTCGATCGATAAAAAAACAATGATAACATTGTTTATTCTTTTTTTTTATTTTAAATTCTTTTTATTTATTTTTTAAAGAAAAAAAAACGGAAAATAGAAATTAGTCGACAAAGTCGAACGATAAAAAAAACAATGATAACATTGTTTATTCTTTTTTTTATTTTTTTTTTTTATATTCTTTTTTATTAATTTTGAAAAAAAAAAAAAAAAAAAAACAATCAGTTTAGCGTCTTGACCAGGACGGAAAATAGAAAGTAATCGACATAGTCGATCGATAAAAAAACAATGATAACATTGTTTATTCTTTTTTTTTTTTAAATTCTTTTTATTTATTTTTTAAAGGAAAAAAAAAACGGAAAATAGAAATTAGTCGACAAAGTCGAACGATAAAAAAACAATGATAACATTGTTTATTCTTTTTTTTTTTTTTTTTTATTTCTTTTTATTTATTAAAAAAAAAAAACAATCAGTTTAGCGTCTTGACCAGGACGGAAAATAGAAAGTGATCGACATAGTCGATCGATAAAAAAACAATGATAACATTGTTTATTCTTTTTTTTTATTTTAAATTCTTTTTATTTATTTTTTAAAGAAAAAAAAAAACGGAAAATAGAAATTAGTCGACAAAGTCGAACGATAAAAAAAAAAACAATGATAACATTGTTTATTCTTTTTTTTTTTATTTTTTTATATTCTTTTTTATTAATTTTGAAAAAAAAACAATCAGTTTAGCGTCTTGACCAGGACGGAAAATAGAAAGTGATCGACATAGTCGATCGATAAAAAAACAATGATAACATTGTTTATTCTTTTTTTTTTTAAATTCTTTTTATTTATTTTTTAAAGGAAAAAAAAAAACGGAAAATAGAAATTAGTCGACAAAGTCGAACGATAAAAAAACAATGATAACATTGTTTATTTTTTTTTTTTTTTTTTATTTCTTTTTATTTATTAAAAAAAAAAAACAATCAGTTTAGCGTCTTGACCAGGACGGAAAATAGAAAGTGATCGACATAGTCGATCGATAAAAAACAATGATAACATTGTTTATTCTTTTTTTTTATTTTAAATTCTTTTTATTTATTTTTTAAAGAAAAAAAAAACGGAAAATAGAAATTAGTCGACAAAGTCGAACGATAAAAAAAACAATGATAACATTGTTTATTCTTTTTTTTATTTTTTTTTTTTATATTCTTTTTTATTAATTTTGAAAAAAAAAAAAAAAAAAAACAATCAGTTTAGTGTCTTGACCAGGACGGAAAATAGAAAGTAATCGACATAGTCGATCGATAAAAAAACAATGATAACATTGTTTATTCTTTTTTTTTTTTTTAAATTCTTTTTATTTATTTTTTAAAGGAAAAAAAAAACGGAAAATAGAAATTAGTCGACAAAGTCGAACGATAAAAAAACAATGATAACATTGTTTATTCTTTTTTTTTTTTTTTTATTTCTTTTTATTTATTAAAAAAAAAAAAAACAATCAGTTTAGCGTCTTGACCAGGACGGAAAATAGAAAGTGATCGACATAGTCGATCGATAAAAAAACAATGATAACATTGTTTATTCTTTTTTTTTATTTTAAATTCTTTTTATTTATTTTTTAAAGAAAAAAAAACGGAAAATAGAAATTAGTCGACAAAGTCGAACGATAAAAAAAAAACAATGGTAACATTGTTTATTCTTTTTTTTATTTTTTTTTTTTATTCTTTTTTATTAACTTTGAAAAAAAAAAACAATCAGTTTAGCGTCTTGACCAGGACGGAAAATAGAAAGTAATCGACATAGTCGATCGATAAAAAAAAAACAATGATAACATTGTTTATTCTTTTTTTTTATTTTAAATTCTTTTTATTTATTTTTTAAAGAAAAAAAAACGGAAAATAGAAATTAGTCGACAAAGTCGAACGATAAAAAAAAAACAATGATAACATTGTTTATTCTTTTTTTTTTTTTTAATTTCTTTTTATTTATTAAAAAAAAAAAACAATCAGTTTAGCGTCTTGACCAGGACGGAAAATAGAAAGTGATCGACATAGTCGATCGATAAAAAAAAAACAATGATAACATTGTTTATTCTTTTTTTTTATTTTAAATTCTTTTTATTTATTTTTTTTAAAGAAAAAAAAAAAAACGGAAAATAGAAATTAGTCGACAAAGTCGAACGATAAAAAAAAACAATGATAACATTGTTTATTCTTTTTTTTATTTTTTTTTTTATTCTTTTCTATTAATTTTGAAAAAAAAAAAAAACAATCAGTTTAGCGTCTTGACCAGGACGGAAAATAGAAAGTACTGCAACTGGAAATATTACTGCGCGGAAAAAACCGCACTAATTTCCAAATCTGCAAAAAACCGCACTAATTTTTCCACGCAGTAATATTTCCACCGCACTAATATTTCAGCTCAGAAGTGATTTTTTCTCCAGATGCATTTTTCTGCTGGTGCCTTACGCAACAAAAAAGCAACCAAATTTTTTTCTACCACCAAGTGGAAAAAACCGCACTAATCTTTTCTCAAAAAAACCGCACTAATTTTTCCGCGCAGTAATATTTCCCCGCAGTAATTATTCAGCGCAGTAATATTTCCAGTTGCAGTAATCGACATAGTCGATCGATAAAAAAAAAACAATGATAACATTGTTTATTCTTTTTTTTTATTTTAAATTCTTTTTATTTATTTTTTAAAGAAAAAAAACGGAAAATAGAAATTAGTCGACAAAGTCGAACGATAAAAAAAAACAATGATAACATTGTTTATTCTTTTTTTTATTTTTTTTTTTTTATTCTTTTTTATTAACTTTGAAAAAAAAAAAACAATCAGTTTAGCGTCTTGACCAGGACGGAAAATAGAAAGTAATCGACATAGTCGATCGATAAAAAAAACAATGATAACATTGTTTATTCTTTTTTTTATTTTTTTTTTTTATATTCTTTTTTATTAATTTTGAAAAAAAAAAAAAAAAAAAACAATCAGTTTAGTGTCTTGACCAGGACGGAAAATAGAAAGTAATCGACATAGTCGATCGATAAAAAAACAATGATAACATTGTTTATTCTTTTTTTTTTTTTTAAATTCTTTTTATTTATTTTTTAAAGGAAAAAAAAAACGGAAAATAGAAATTAGTCGACAAAGTCGAACGATAAAAAAACAATGATAACATTGTTTATTCTTTTTTTTTTTTTTTATTTCTTTTTATTTATTAAAAAAAAAAAAAACAATCAGTTTAGCGTCTTGACCAGGACGGAAAATAGAAAGTGATCGACATAGTCGATCGATAAAAAAACAATGATAACATTGTTTATTCTTTTTTTTTATTTTAAATTCTTTTTATTTATTTTTTAAGGAAAAAAAAACGGAAAATAGAAATTAGTCGACAAAGTCGAACGATAAAAAAAAAACAATGGTAACATTGTTTATTCTTTTTTTTATTTTTTTTTTTTATTCTTTTTTATTAACTTTGAAAAAAAAAAACAATCAGTTTAGCGTCTTGACCAGGACGGAAAATAGAAAGTAATCGACATAGTCGATCGATAAAAAAAAAACAATGATAACATTGTTTATTCTTTTTTTTTATTTTAAATTCTTTTTATTTATTTTTTAAAGAAAAAAAAACGGAAAGTTGAATTTCCAGGTGAGATTTGGACTGTTAGCTTTTGGCTAAGGCCCTCCCTGAAGAGCAAGAACAAAAAAACTACTCACACCTGAAGAAAACATACACAAAGAACACACTGTAAGCTGTGCGTGTATTTTGTGTTTGTCACAACAGGAGAGAAAAGAAAGAATGTCAAGGTTGATCACCTTGCCTATCAACGCACAACATTGGTGGTCTCTACTAGACCCTGAGTGATCCCACTGGATCTCTCATCGTTCATAGTACCCTGTGTGAAGTTATAAAATCAAAGGTAAACTATGAACTACAAATGACTTAGCCTGTTATTATAATGCCACAGGCAGGCCCTGCATTCAGCAACTATCCAGCAGTGCTTGGATGTCCTGATCTTCTTCTAAAAAAAAAGAAAGAAAAACAAAACTGTAGCTGGGATCACTCAGGATCAACAGACTACCAATGCTACCTGTTGTACTTGCTCACTATGGGGGGTGATGCCAAACACCCAGAAGTACTAAACTGCTTTCCTTCTTGCTGCCCAGGAGTTTCTGACCAGAACTAATAGAAAATAAAAAGTAGATTCGATAGAGTGGGAAGTAACGGACTGGGAGCTTTTGGCTCCTGCCCTATTCCCGATGTAAACTTTCTTTTTATTTTTTTTTTTTTTTTAACAGGCCCAGAGGGCGACAATGACTGTTGCTGACCAAGGAATAATATTCAAATGAATTTTCGTTTCAAAGAAACGAACAGAATTAAGAGAGAGGCAGAGAAAAAAAAAAAAAAAAAAGAAAGAAAAGAAAAAAAAAATATGAAGAGGAAATAATCAAACATGAAAAAAATAAAAAAAAAAAAAATAAAATATAAATAAAAAACGTTGTATGAAAAAGGAAAAAAAAAAAAAAAAAAAAAAAAAAAAAAAAGACCAGAAAAGGAAAGAGAAAATGAAAAGGTATAATATTATTGTGGGGATATGAGGATAGCAGGGAGATGCTCTTTTTTTTTTTTTTTTTTTTTTTTTTTATTTATTATTTAAAAAAAGGAAACAATCAGTTTAGCGTCTCGATCGGGACGGAAAATAGAAATTAATCGACATAGTCGATCGATAGAAAAAAAAAAACAATGATAACATTGTTTATTCATTTTTTTTTTTTTTTTTTTTTTTTAAATCCTTTTAATTATTTTAAAGAAAAAACAATCAGTTTAGCGTCTTGACCAGGACGGAAAATAGAAAGTGATCGACATAGTCGATCGATAAAAAAACAATGATAACATTGTTTAATCTTTTTTTTTTTAATTTTTTTTTTATTTATTTTTTAAAGAAAAAAAAAACGGAAAATAGAAATTAGTCGACAAAGTCGAACGATAAAAAAACAATGATAACATTGTTTATTCTTTTTTTTTTATTTTTTTTATATTTTTTTTTTTTAATAAATTTTGAAAAAAAAAAACAATCAGTTTAGCGTCTTGACCAGGACGGAAAATAGAAAGCGATCGACATAGTCGATCGATAAGAAAACAATGATAACATTGTTTATTCTTTTTATTATTTTAAATTCTTTTTATTTATTTTTTTAAAGAAAAAAAACGGAAAATAGAAATTAGTCGACAAAGTCGAACGATAAAAAAAAACAATGATAACATTGTTTATTCTTTTTTTTGTATTTTTTTTATATTCTTTTTTATTAATTTTGAAAAAAAAAAAAAAACAATCAGTTTAGCGTCTTGACCAGGACGGAAAATAGAAAGTGATCGACATAGTCGATCGATAAAAAAAAAAAAACAATGATAATATTGTTTATTCTTTTTTTTTTTTTTTTTTTTAAATTCTTTTTATTTATTTTTTAAAAAAAAAAAATGGAAAATAGAAAATAGTCAACAAAGTCGAACGATAAAAAAAAACAATGATAACATTGTTTATTCTATTTTTTTATTTTTTTTTTTTTTTTCTATTCTTTTTTATTAATTTTGAAAAAAAAAAAACAATCAGTTTAGCGTCTTGACCAGGACGGAAAATAGAAAGTAATCGACATAGTCGATCGATAAAAAAAACAATGATAACATTGTTTATTCTTATTTTTTTTTTTTTAAATTCTTTTTATTTATTTTTTAAAAAGAAAAAAAACGGAAAATAGAAATTAGTCAACAAAGTCGAACGATAAAAAAAAAAAAAACAATGATAACATTGTTTATTCTTTTTTTTTTTATTTTTTTTATATTCTTTTTTATTAATTTTGAAAAAAAAAACAATCAGTTTAGCGTCTTGACCAGGACGGAAAATAGAAAGTGGTCGACATAGTCGATCGATAAAAAAACAATGATAACATTGTTTATTCTTTTTTTTTTATTTTTAAAGAAAAAAAAACGGAAAATAGAAATTAGTCGACAAAGTCGAACGATAAAAAAAACAATGATAACATTGTTTATTCTTTTTTTTATTTTTTTTTTATATTCTTTTTTATTAATTTTGAAAAAAAAAAAAAACAATCAGTTTAGCGTCTTGACCAGGACGGAAAATAGAAAGTAATCGACATAGTCGATCGATAAAAAAAACAATGATAACATTGTTTATTCTTTTTTTTTTATTTTAAATTCTTTTTATTTATTTTTTAAAGAAAAAAACGGAAAATAGAAATTAGTCGACAAAGTCGAACGATAAAAAAACAATGATAACATTGTTTATTCTTTTTTTTTAATTTTTTTATATTCTTTTTTATTAATTTCGAAAAAAAAACAATCAGTTTAGCGTCTTGACCAGGACGGAAAATAGAAAGTGATCGACATAGTCGATCGATAAAAAAACAATGATAACATTGTTTATTCTTTTTTTTTATTTTAAATTCTTTTTATTTATTTTTTAAAGAAAAGAAACGGAAAATAGAAATTAGTCGACAAAGTCGAACGATAAAAAAACAATGATAACATTGTTTATTCTTTTTTTTTAATTTTTTTATATTCTTTTTTATTAGTTTCGAAAAAAAAAAACAATCAGTTTAGCGTCTTGACCAGGACGGAAAATAGAAAGTGATCGACATAGTCGATCGATAAAAAAACAATGATAACATTGTTTATTCTTTTTTTTTATTTTAAATTCTTTTTATTTATTTTTTAAAGAAAAGAAACGGAAAATAGAAATTAGTCGACAAAGTCGAACGATAAAAAAACAATGATAACATTGTTTATTCTTTTTTTTTTTTTTTTTTATTTCTTTTTATTTATTAAAAAAAAAAACAATCAGTTTAGCGTCTTGACCAGGACGGAAAATAGAAAGTGATCGACATAGTCGATCGATAAAAAAAACAATGATAACATTGTTTATTCTTTTTTTTTATTTTAAATTCTTTTTATTTATTTTTTAAAGAAAAGAAACGGAAAATAGAAATTAGTCGACAAAGTCGAACGATAAAAAAACAATGATAACATTGTTTATTCTTTTTTTTTAATTTTTTTATATTCTTTTTTATTAGTTTCGAAAAAAAAAAACAATCAGTTTAGCGTCTTGACCAGGACGGAAAATAGAAAGTGATCGACATAGTCGATCGATAAAAAAACAATGATAACATTGTTTATTCTTTTTTGGGTTATGGCCCAAAATACCCCACCTGGTGGCCCAAAATACCCCAAAGTGGCCCAAAATACCCCAAAGTGGCCCAAAATACCCCAAAGTGGCCCAAAATACCCCAAAGTGGCCCAAAATACCCCAAAGTGGCCCAAAATACCCCAAAGTGGCCCAAAATACCCCAAAGTGGCCCAAAACCCGGTCTGGCTGTGCACCCTGGGGTCCCAACCACATAGCTGGGTATGAGGATGGGTCACAGTCACCAGGTATTACTCATACAACCATCAGGGTTTAGAGCATCACAAGCACCAGACAGGTCACCTAAATTTACTCGAAAGTTTGGGCAATTCGAACGTCAGCATTCACATTAGCAAGCAACCAGTCCTGAGTACTTAAAGAACCCAACCATTACGTGTATCAGCCACAGTCACACTTAGTATAGCGTTAGTACAGAGGACACGGATCTGCTATGCAGGGAAGTGACTTGAACTCGTTCAACTAATTAATGTGTGCAGATATAAGCGCTGCGAATTGACGGGTCTGAAGTTATGCTTTCCGAAGAGAGCAACCACCCACGCGAGTGTTATTTTGACGCCATAACCTGTAGCTTTCAACACATAACAACCAGGGATAATTCTCAGTAAGGCCGCCGTCACCGTGAAGCTGCTACGAATATAACTCAGCAAACTAGCAATTCCTCCAACTTTTTTCATATGTGCAGACACATAGTCAGCTACACACTTAGAGATTTTCTTAATCTCTTTAAGCTACTTTGCTTTAGCAGTGGATCTTGCTTATACTATTTTTTTGGCTGAGTTTCAGTGGCAGCAGGTTGAGTTTCAACTATGTTTCGGGCATCTTAGAGATTGAGAATAAAAGTTCATAGTAAAAGAGTAAAAGCCTAGAGAGAATGAAAACATTTGTGATTAGGAACCTGAACACTTTACTGAACGAAGCATCGTAGGCAACCAGTTTCCTTCGAGAATCTGCAGGTGGTGCAGGGCTAAATCGAGATGAGGAAGATAACACCCGTACACCTTAAGTGCACACGGATGTTGAGATAACGTTTGTATGATGTTCACTTGACGAGATTAGCAAAGACAAATACTCACGGATAGGTTGGGTTGTTCGTCAGGTCTTGATAGTATTCTCAGCCTCTGGAAGTTTTACTGAGTGCATGCAAAGAACGGTATGTGTGCAGGGCTGGGTCACCTTACAGAGAACTGCTGTCCTCTTACACGTCATTCCAACCGAATTTCAAAGTCAAGACACCTGCGAGTTACAGACAGCCTGGTCGCAAGCGACACTCCTGTTTCTGACCGGGTTATCAGGGTATCTAACTCATGCAAGCATGAGAGCTTTTTTAAGGCTACTTTGAATTATCAAGAGCGCAGTACTGCCCGAAGGGTTCCCGCGTGTCAAGATGCATTTGCATGTACTGAGCAGAAGTTCCAGAAAGAAGATTACTTTTATCATTTCCCAAGTCATCACATCCTTGACCGTTTGTGTTATTAGCTTTCAATCAATCCATTACCATAAATCCACAGATGAGTGTGCTGAATAGAAAGTAAAATGGGACGGCAAAAAGCTTTTGTCCAAGTGACACAGAAATACTGGCAAGGCAGGTTCCAAAAAAAAAGTTTCAAGAAAAAGGTAAAGCATACAATAGGTTATTAGGGAATAACCGCTGTCACACGGAAGAGTGATGAGTAAACCAGGGGCAATAATTACAACTTGGAGGCAACTTGTACTTGGCTTACAATTTTAAAGACTACCAGTTTTCTCAGATAGAATTCCAGCAGACAAAGAAAAGTGAAAGAACTGTACTAGCATGTGGTTTCTTCCCGGCATCTTCGCTTCGGGGAAAACAAAAACCAGAAGAGCAAGGAGCAGCCCACCCCGGACGGGGACAAGTAGCTCCGATGTCTCCACAAACGATACCGAAGATACCCGACCGACATGTGACCATGCACCGCCGTTGCAAAAGGGACCAAGGGTCAAATGCGACTTCTGCCATAGATTGTTGCAACGGAAATGGTTCAGGAGCAGATGCACGAAGTGCCAGATAACGACCTGTCGAAGATGTTGGACCGCCGGAGTGGAGACCGCCTCCAGAGCCTTGGATCACCCAGACAGTACACCAAGACACAGGAGGACGAGGTCGTGCCCATCCTCGAACGAGAAGACAAAGAAGAAGATATCGCCATACAGTTCCGCGGACTCAGAGAAGACCAACCTGAGTCCGGGGAAGAGACTTAAAGACGACTGCTGAGATCTGTGGGTGTACTCACACGTCCCCTCCCCCTCCTCCTCCCCCACCCCCCCCCTTTATACCCACCGGAATAGATAATTTCTTTTAAAAGTGTCACTGTGAGACCTCAAAGAAAGCCGCACGTCCTCGGCAAAAAGAAGCCTGAGATGCTGACAAAAAGTCGATCTGTTAGTGAAACCTTGCCACTTAGCTTAGCTCTTCCAAAAACAACCAAGGCGGAACAAGATTGACTGCGTCGAAGGTGGAAACCGACAGCGTGCGAAGAAGAAAAAAGTAAAAGACTTAGGTAAAGCATACAACAGGTTATTAGGGAATAACCGCCGTCACACGGAAGAGTGATGAGTAAACCAGGGGCAATAATTACAACTTGGTCCACCGGGCTGGTGACAATGTTCCAACGTAGCATGCTAGGGCTAAGACAAGAGATGCGCCTGACGCGGGTGGAGTAGAGTCTTGTTATATTTTGGAGAGCAACGTTTTCGAACTACCCACAATATACCCGTCAGGAGGCAACTTGTACTTGGCTTACAATTTTAAAGACTACCGGTTTTCTCAGATAGAATTCCAGCAGACAAAGAAAAGTAAAAGAACTGTACTAGCATGTGGTTTCTTCCCGGCATCTTCGCTTCGGCGAAAAAAAAAAAAAAAAAAAAAAAAAAAAAAAATTTAAAAAAAAAAAAAAATAGTTTATTTCCATGTCTTTTTTCGTGTTCATTTTCTTTGAAAAAAAAAAAAAAACTTTTTTTTTTTCAAAAAACAAACTTCAAAGGTAAAAAAAAAAGAAAAAAAAAAAAAAAAAAAAAAAAAAAAATTGGAAAAAAAACAAGAAAAAAAAAAAAAAAAATTGGCAGTGGAAAAAGTTACAACTTGTAGTGAACAGCGAAAAAAAAATCATCACTTCCAGTTTCTGTACACACATTATCCTGATTTACAAGTTCCCAAAGCCGGGTTCGGTATATTTTGGACCACTTCGGGGTATTTTGGGCCACTTTGGGGTATTTTGGGCCACTTCGGGGTATTTTGGGCCACTTTGGGGTATTTTGGGCCACTTTGGGGTATTTTGGGCCACTTCGGGGTATTTTGGGCCACTTCGGGGTATTTTGGGCCACTTTGGGGTATTTTGGGCCATTTGCAAAAAAAGTGGGGTATTTTGGGCCATTGCCCTTCTTTTTTTTTATTTTAAATTCTTTTTATTTATTTTTTAAAGAAAAGAAACGGAAAATAGAAATTAGTCGACAAAGTCGAACGATAAAAAAAACAATGATAACATTGTTTATTCTTTTTTTTTATTTTAAATTCTTTTTATTTATTTTTTAAAGAAAAGAAACGGAAAATAGAAATTAGTCGACAAAGTCGAACGATAAAAAAACAATGATAACATTGTTTATTCTTTTTTTTTTATTTTATTTTTATATTCTTTTTTATTAATTTTGAAAAAAAAAAACAATCAGTTTAGCGTCTTGACCAGGACGGTAAATAGAAAGTAATCGACATAGTCGATCGATAAAAAAAACAATGATAACATTGTTTATTCTTTTTTTTTATTTTAAATTCTTTTTATTTATTTTTTAAAGAAAAGAAACGGAAAATAGAAATTAGTCGACAAAGTCGAACGATAAAAAAACAATGATAACATTGTTTATTCTTTTTTTTTTTTTTTTTTTATTTCTTTTTATTTATTAAAAAAAAAAACAATCAGTTCAGCGTCTTGACCAGGACGGAAAATAGAAAGTGATCGACATAGTCGATCGATAAAAAAAACAATGATAACATTGTTTATTCTTTTTTTTTATTTTAAATTCTTTTTATTTATTTTTTAAAGAAAAAAAAACGGAAAATAGAAATTAGTCGACAAAGTCGAACGATAAAAAAAAACAATGATAACATTGTTTATTCTTTTTTTTATTTTTTTTTTTTTATTCTTTTTTATTAGTTTTGAAAAAAAAAAACAATCAGTTTAGCGTCTTGACCAGGACGGAAAATAGAAAGTAATCGACATAGTCGATCGATAAAAAAAACAATGATAACATTGTTTATTCTTTTTTTTTATTTTAAATTCTTTTTATTTATTTTTTAAAGAAAAAAACTGAAAATAGAAATTAGTCGACAAAGTCGAACGATAAAAAAACAATGATAACATTGTTTATTCTTTTTTTTTTTTTTTTTTTATTTCTTTTTATTTATTAAAAAAAAAAACAATCAGTTCAGCGTCTTGACCAGGACGGAAAATAGAAAGTGATCGACATAGTCGATCGATAAAAAAAACAATGATAACATTGTTTATTCTTTTTTTTTATTTTAAATTCTTTTTATTTATTTTTTAACAGGAGTTAAGATCACTTACATGAGTTAACACAACACAGATACGAGAGTCGCAAACTGAGGTAACACTACCAATTCAACAAAAAATAATCAGGATCGGACACAAGGAGGAGAGTTCATTCTACCTCTCATTGTCCTTGCTGGTATCTTAAGTGTCTTGGTATCTCTCCTAATATAATTGTCAGCATTGGGGATATTTTGGGTTTCTGAGGAAATCCACCAAGTCCTGGGCCAGGTACCCAGGCCAGGCCTCACCTAATTACACACTAATTCTTCTTTGTATTCCCACAAGAAGGTCTGGTTCTAAGTGCAACATAAGTGTTGACTGGTGCCACGCATTACGGAAAGAAATGTAGCGTTGCATATTGACCTGTGGCAAGTCGGCGCTACCAAATGTGATCCACGGCGGGCGTTTGCAGAAAGAAATTTGCCTTTGTCACGGAATTTTTTTTTTTTTTTTACCACTTTTTGCGCCACTCACCTCCAGAAAAACATGAGTAAATCTTTTTTTATGGTTATCTCTCGATCTATCGACCCTGAAAAGTCTTCACAAATCTCTGTGTGGAGAAAAAAGTTTTGCAGTTGTTTGCCAGTCAAAACTTACGCAGCACTGTAAGCTGGCCAGGCCTAGCTACTTCCGTACTGGGAATTGAGGCTTCTGTTTCTTCCTGCTAGCAGGCCTGGTGCTAAGTGCTACGTAATAGTGTCACGCATTACAGGAATAATATTAGGTTGCTCAGAAGTGCTATGTAAGCTGGCCAGGCCTAGCTACTTCCGTACTGGGAATGAGGCTTTCTGTTTCTTCCCGCAAGCAGGCCTGGTGCTAAGTGCTTACGTAAGTGTTGAATGGTGTCACGCATTACGGGAAGAAAGGTAGAGTGTTGCATGTTAACCTGTTGCAGGTTGGCACTACCAAATGACCTGATGACCCACGGGGGGGCGTTTGCGGAAAGAGAATTGCTGCCTTTGCAGTTATTTGCCTTTGTCACGGGATTTTTTTTTTTTTTTTTTTACTGCTTTTTGTGCCACTCACCCCCAAGAAATCATGGTTACACCTTTTTTATGGTTATCCCTTGGCCTATCGATCTCGAAAAGGCTTCACAAATCCCTGAGGAGAATAGGTTTTAGAGTTTTGGTGCCAAGCTGCCTTTTTGTTATGGTTTAGACAATTTGGGTTTTAATAAATAATTCCTTTCATTTTTGCCACCTTTCTGCAATCAATGCTTATGTAGCACCTGAGCAAATTTTGGCTGCTAATTTTCTTCTTGCAAGCAAATTTTAGCTGCTGATTCTCTTCCCGCAAGCAAGTTTTAGCTGCTTATTTCTTTCTTTCAGGCAAATTTTAGCTGCTAATTTTCTTCCCGCAAGCAAATTTTAGCTGCTGATTCTCTTCCCGCAAGCAAATCTTAGCTGCTAATTTTCTTCCCGCAAGCAAATTTTAGCTGCTTATTTTCTTCCCGCAAGCAAATTTTAGCTGCTTATTTTCTTCCCGCAAGCAAATTTTAGCTGCTTATTTTCTTCCCGCAAGCAAATTTTAGCTGCTTATTTTCTTCCCGCAAGCAAATCTTAGCTGCTTATTTTCTTCCCGCAAGCAATTTTAGCTGCTTATTTTCTTCCCGCAAGCAAATTTTAGCTGCTTATTTTCTTCCCGCAAGCAAATTTTAGCTGCTTATTTTTTTCTTGCAGGCAAATTTTAGCTGCTTATTTCTTCCCGCAAGCAAATTTTGGCTGCTTATTTTCTTCCCGCAAGCAAATTTTAGCTGCTTACTTTTTTCCTGCAAACAAATTTAAGCTGCCAATTTTCTTCAGTAGGAAGTAAGTAAGATTTATTTTTGCCTAAGGAAAAATGCTGGATTTTTGTGCCCGAGCAGGTCTAAAAAAGATGGGTAACCATTTTCTTAAAGTATAAAATGTGATGAAAATTCTTTTTTAGTATGGTTTTGAAATTTAAGTGTATGGTTGCCAATTTAGTAGGTAGTTAAAAAAAAATTCTTCAGAAAAAATCTTTCCTTTATAATATTTTCTGAAAGATTTATTTTTTTCTACAGATCTCCTAGAAAAGATGGGAACACATAGTTGATCTATCTAAAAGTCTTCATAAATTCCTGTTAACCATTTTCTTAAAATATAAAGAGTGATGAGAAAGAAATTTTGTTAGTAAGTGGTATGGTTTTGAAATTTAGGTGTATGGCTGCCAATTTAGTTAGCAAAAATTTTCTTTTTGAAATAATTTTTTCCTTCTTAATGAGCTTTGGGTTTTAGGTGCCAAGCTGTGAAAAAGCAATCTTTGATTTCATTTCTTTTTGGGTAAAGGGTCTTTCCTACACAAATAGTTTCAGAACTAACCATTCTTTACAAAACCCAAAATGGCTGTAAACCGTCCAGTTCGACCTTGGGTGAGGGCATTTTTGTTTTTTCTTGATTCTTTTTCAGGAGGTTGGCCTTTATTAGTGGCTCCCCCCCCTTGGGGGGGGTTGGGGGGGGGGCTGCGTTCCGCCATCCCATAGTTCTTCCCACATTTCTATTTCATTGGAAATAATGAACGATAACCTTATTAATATAACTAAATTCCTATATTCCCATCCCAGGGTCGCACACATTGCAGATACAGGTTCGATAAACCTGTTGTAAAATACTTCCAAATGTAACAAACAGATATCCTAAGCCACATATCCAATCATCATAAACCTAGCCGTCGTTTTCGTGCTAGCATATTAATATAACAACAACTACAGATATCTTTCAGAAAAACAAAAACAAAGGACTTGATAAAACAGGGTGCAGTGTGCATTTTCAGCTAAGAGAGGACATTTTTCATTTGTCGTCCCGTTGGGACAGAAAAGTAATAAATAAATAGAAAATTGTGAAAGAAAAAATGCGAAAGAAATTGCTTATATATAACGTTTGTTTATTTTTATTTTATTTTTTTTTTTCATGTTTGATTATTTCCTCTTCATATTATTTTTTTTTTTTTTTTTCTGCCTCTCCCTTAATCCTGTTCGTTTCTTTGAAACGAAAATTCATTTGAATATTATTCCTTGGTCAGCATCTTTCATTGTCGCCCTTTGGGCCTGTTAAAAAAAAAAAAAAAAAAAAAAAAAAAGAAAGTTTACATCGGGAGGAATAGGGGCAGGAGCCAAAAGCTCCCAGCCCGTTACTTCCCACCTTTTCGAAAACTTATTTATAAATAAAAATTGCAGAAAAGTAATAATAATAAAAAGTTGCGATATCCCAGGGGTAGTAGTATAACCCTCGCCCTGGGGCTGGGTGATCGCTGGTTCGACCCCCTGCCACTGCAATAACCCATCGCGCCCGTACACGCAATTAGTTCAAATTCCACGCCCGAAGGGCGTCCAGGGTAGGCACCTGGTAGACTCTCCTACGTTAAGACTGGAGGGAAGGGAAAATGGAAGGATTTCCATAAAGAGGCTAAGAACACACAAATAAATAAATAAAAAAAAAAAAGAAAATCCGAGGGCTGCACAGCCGAGTGGATACCTTAAATCTCTTTGGTAGCCGTGGTAAGGGTTTAATTCCCAGGCACATTTTTTGTGTTTTTCAACCACAAAATTGGACTTAACTTAACGCGAGCGTAAAGTTAAGTTCAAATTTGTACCCTGGACGGGTACCTAGCCAGGGAATAAAAACAGACGTGACTTGGTTGTAAAAATAATGTTTGTTCAGAAAGCTTAAAAAAAAAAAGTTGTGTGCGAGCAACGCGAGCCTGGAAGGGGTATCTCTAGTCTTGTGTGTCGGTATCTCGGAAGTGCTGGTATCTCGTTTGTGCGTTGGTATCTCTTGCGTGTTGGTATCTCTTGCACATAAAAAAAAAAAATATTGAGTTAACATGATCAGTATTATTTAACATTAAAGACAGACCGGAACTATTTGAAAATAAAATGTAGATGGGAAACAGTGAAAATTAAAATGAATGATAAAATTAAATGAGATTTATGACATAACAGACCAGATAGAGAGTAATAAAGGGAAAAGGAAAACGGGAAGGGTTTATTCACTTAGTTAAAGTTAAGACCGATTAGTCAGTTTAAGGTCTTGACTAGGACCAACAAAAAAAAAAAAAATAAATAAATAAATAAATAACGATCAAGCTGAGCTGATCTTGTTTTTATTAAAATAAGGGGAGCGGGAGGGATGGGAGGAATAAAGGAAAAAAAAAGAAAAGGTCGATCAATTGGGTCTGATCGTCGAGAAGAAGAAGACAATTATTTTAAAGGTCGATCGGCATAGCCGATCGTTGAGAAAAAATAACCAGATATAAATACAATCAGTTTAAATTTAAAAAAAAAAAAAAAAAAAAGATTAACGATCAAGCTGAGCTGATCTTGTTTTTATTAAAATAAGGGGAGCGGGAGGGATGGAAGGAATAAAGGAAAAAAAAAAAAAAAGGTCGATCAATTGGATCTGATCGTCGAGAAGAAGAAAACAATTATTTTAAAAAAATGATCGGTATAGCCGATCGTTGAGAAAAGAACAGATATAAATACAATCGGTTTTGGTGATCGACGAGTGGAGCGATCACTTGACAAGAAGGAAAAAAGAAAGGACCGATTAATTGGGGCTTTGGTTGTATTCCCAAGGCATTTTTTTTTTTTTTTTTATTATTCATTTACATTATTTTTTTTTTTTTTTTTAAATTAATAATCACATTTTATTCAAAAATATTTCATATTAGAGTAAAAGAAAAAGAAAAAAAAAGAGATAAGAGAAAAAAAAAAAAAAAAAAAAACCATTGCTGGCCCCCTCACCACTCATAGAGGATGAGGAGGCCAGTAAGGCGTCACTCAAAAACTATGCCAAGCCTTGGGAACTTGGATTGGGGTTTAGACCATTTATAATTAACAATTAACAATTAACCTGATTAACGTTATGATCTGACGGACATAAACATATCGATAAAATAATACAAACAAAAACGAACAATAAATAATAAATAAGCTAAAAAACTAAATAAACAAAGTGATGTGAAAGTAAGGAAAAAGAGAATTACAAGGGGGTGGAGTCACCGTGAACGTCATCAGCAGAACATCTCCTTCGATTGTAACGATATCTTGATGGAAACAATAAAAAGTAAAATGGATATAACTGAAGTTAAACAAGACAAATGAAGTAACAGACCAGAACAGAAAGAGAATTGTAATAGAAGATTACAATAAAAAAATGCAAGTATCAACACATGATCAAGATACACCAGCAGCTAACAAACAACATAAAATTGAAGATCAGTTGCCAGAGTATTTCAACCATGGTAGAATACTCGCCCCTCTGGCAGGGATTATCCCAGACTTGTCCTTTAATTTAGTTGGACACCATGGCTTACAACCCTTCCAGAGGGAAGCACCATTATGACTTCTATTTTTTTTCTTCAAGAAAATCATAAGGTGGGAACAAAGAAAAATGCTAAGAGGAACCCCTTATTAACACCTAAGACATCTAAACTGCAGCCCAGCTTATGCCCAATGCACTAACAGGTCATTCCCTCACACTCAGATCAAAAAATCAAAGTTCAGAGTGCATCTTAGCGTGAATGAGAGAATTTCCTCCCGCTTTTTTTGAACAAAAGGGATAGGAGAAGGGATAGAAAACGAACATAACAATAAGATTCTAAGTGAGAAACACTTAGCAGAAACACTTAGCAGCTTTTAAGGAGCTGAAAAGCAAAAAAAATATCTAAGTGAGAAACACTTAGTAGAAACAATTTGTAGCTGAAAATAAAAAAATAAAAAATTTCTAAGTGAGAAATACTTAGCAACTTTTAGAACAAATATTTCAGTAAATAACCTGTAATGATTAAACCATTACAAGTTTGATGCCAAAACTGACAAAGACTGAGTTGAATTTCCAGGTGAGATTTGGACTGTTAGCTTTTGGCTAAGGCCCTCCCTGAAGAGCAAGAACAAAAAAACTACTCACACCTGAAGAAAACATACACAAAGAACACACTGTAAGCTGTGCGTGTATTTTGTGTTTGTCACAACAGGAGAGAAAAGAAAGAATGTCAAGGTTGATCACCTTGCCTATCAACGCACAACATTGGTGGTCTCTACTAGACCCTGAGTGATCCCACTGGATCTCTCATCGTTCATAGTACCCTGTGTGAAGTTATAAAATCAAAGGTAAACTATGAACTACAAATGACTTAGCCTGTTATTATAATGCCACAGGCAGGCCCTGCATTCAGCAACTATCCAGCAGTGCTTGGATGTCCTGATCTTCTTCTAAAAAAAAAGAAAGAAAAACAAAACTGTAGCTGGGATCACTCAGGATCAACAGACTACCAATGCTACCTGTTGTACTTGCTCACTATGGGGGGTGATGCCAAACACCCAGAAGTACTAAACTGCTTTCCTTCTTGCTGCCCAGGAGTTTCTGACCAGAACTAATAGAAAATAAAAAGTAGATGGGAAACAATAAAAAGTAAAATGGATATAACTGAAGTTAAACAAGACAAATGAAGTAACAGACCAGAACAGAAAGAGAATTGTAATAGAAGATTACAATAAAAAAATGCGACACGGAAAATAAAAAAATGCGAAACGGAAAATAGAAATTAGTCGACAAAGTCGAACGATAAAAAAAAAACAATGATAACATTGTTTATTCTTTTTTTTTTTTTTTTATTTCTTTTTATTTATTAAAAAAAAAAAACAATCAGTTTAGCGTCTTGACCAGGACGGAAAATAGAAAGTGATCGACATAGTCGATCGATAAAAAAAAAACAATGATAACATTGTTTATTCTTTTTTTTTATTTTAAATTCTTTTTATTTATTTTTTTTAAAGAAAAAAAAAAAAACGGAAAATAGAAATTAGTCGACAAAGTCGAACGATAAAAAAAAACAATGATAACATTGTTTATTCTTTTTTTTATTTTTTTTTTTATTCTTTTCTATTAATTTTGAAAAAAAAAAAAAACAATCAGTTTAGCGTCTTGACCAGGACGGAAAATAGAAAGTAATCGACATAGTCGATCGATAAAAAAAAAACAATGATAACATTGTTTATTCTTTTTTTTTATTTTAAATTCTTTTTATTTATTTTTTAAAGAAAAAAAACGGAAAATAGAAATTAGTCGACAAAGTCGAACAATAAAAAAAAACAATGATAACATTGTTTATTCTTTTTTTTATTTTTTTTTTTTTATTCTTTTTTATTAACTTTGAAAAAAAAAAAACAATCAGTTTAGCGTCTTGACCAGGACGGAAAATAGAAAGTAATCGACATAGTCGATCGATAAAAAAAACAATGATAACATTGTTTATTCTTTTTTTTTTATTTTAAATTCTTTTTATTTATTTTTTAACAGGAGTTAAGATCACCTACATGAGTTAACACAACACAGATACGAGAGTCGCAAACTGAGGTAACACTACCAATTCAACAAAAAATAATCAGGATCGGACACAAGGAGGAGAGTTCATTCTACCTCTCATTGTCCTTGCTGGTATCTTAAGTGTCTTGGTATCTCTTGTGTGTCGGTATCTCGGAAGTGCTGGTATCTCGTATGTGCGTTGGTATCTCTTGCGTGTTGGTATCTCTTGCACATAAAAAAAAAACAATATTGAGTTAACATGATCAGTTTTATTTAACATTAAAGACAGACCGGAACTATTTGAAAATAAAATGTAGATGGGAAACAGTGAAAATTAAAATGAATGATAAAATTAAATGAGATTTATGACATAACAGACCAGATAGAGAGTAATAAAGGGAAAAGGAAAACGGAAAGGGTTCATTCACTTAGTTAAAGTTAAGACCGATTAGTCAGTTTAAGGTCTTGACTAGGACCAACAAAAAAAAAAAAAAAAATAAATAAATAAATAAATAACGATCAAGCTGAGCTGATCTTGTTTTTATTAAATTAAGGGGAGCGGGAGGGATGGGAGGAATAAAGGAAAAAAAAAGAAAAGGTCGATCAATTGGATCTGATCGTCGAGAAGAAGAAGACAATTATTTTAAAGGTCGATCGGCATAGCCGATCGTTGAGAAAAAATAACCAGATATAAATACAATCAGTTTAAATTTAAAAAAAAAAAAAAAAAAAAGATTAACGATCAAGCTGAGCTGATCTTGTTTTTATTAAAATAAGGGGAGCGGGAGGGATGGAAAGAATAAAGGAAAAAAAAAAAAAAAAAAAAAAAAAGTCGATCAATTGGATCTGATCGTCGAGAAGAAGAAAACAATTATTTTAAAAAAAATGATCGGTATAGCCGATCGTTGAGAAAAGAACAGATATAAATACAATCGGTTTTGGTGATCGACGAGTGGAGCGATCACTTGACAAGAAGGAAAAAAGAAAGGACCGATTAATTGGGGCTTTGGTTGTATTCCCAAGGCATGTTTTTTTTTTTTTTTTTTTTATTATTCATTTACATTATTTTTTTTTTTTTTTTTTTTAAATTAATAATCACATTTTGTTCAAAAATATTTCATATTAGAGTAAAAGAAAAAGAAAACAAAGAGATAAGAGAAAAAAAAAAAAAAAAACCATTGCTGGCCGGTAAATTAAAAAAAGAACAAGAAAACAGAATACAATACTCAGCAATCAGACTCGTTCACTCGCTTCGCCAGAGCCGTTCGAGCCGATGCCCATGTAAAGTTACCTGTTTTCTTTTAACAAATTAAATAAAATAAGATAAATAAAAATAAAGTAGCGCAACGGAGAGGAATACATAACACCTCGACTCTTGCGCTAGCATCGCAAGGGGGGTACCCGGGAGATACAAACCAAACTTTCTCTGGAATACAATACCTAACAATCAGTGCGTTCACTGGCCTTAGGGCTGTTCGGACTTATGCTTTGGACTGTTCCCTTGCAGAAAAAAAAAAAGTAAAATTTTTTCCTTTTTCATACAACGTTTTTTATTTATATTTTATTTTTTTTTTTTTTATTTTTTTCATGTTTGATTATTTCCTCTTCATATTTTTTTTTTTCTTTTCTTTCTTTTTTTTTTTTTTTTTTTCTCTGCCTCTCTCTTAATTCTGTTCGTTTCTTTGAAACGAAAATTCATTTGAATATTATTCCTTGGTCAGCAACAGTCATTGTCGCCCTCTGGGCCTGTTAAAAAAAAAAAAAAATAAAAAGAAAGTTTACATCGGGAATAGGGCAGGAGCCAAAAGCTCCCAGTCCGTTACTTCCCACTCTATCGAATTCAACCAACTTTGGGACATTAGAAAAGCATAAAATAAAAGTTGCTACAACCAAAAGACAACTGCAAAAAAAAAGGTTTTTGTAGGGGAGCTACAATGTAGCAATAATGTTCTTTAAATGATTCTTTAAAAATAAATAAAAAGAATAAAAAAAAAAAAAAAAAAAAAGGAATAAACAATGTTATCATTGTTTTTATTTTATCGATCGACTATGTCGATTACTTTCTATTTTCCGTCCTGGTCAAGACGCTAAACTGATTGTTTTTTCTTTAAAAAATAATAAGAAGGATTTAAAAAAAAAAAAAAAAAAAAAAAAAAAAGAATAAACTATGTTATCATTGTTTTTTTATCGATCGACTATGTCGATCACTTTCTATTTTTCGTCCTGGTCAAGACGCTAAACTGATTGTTTTTTCTTTAAAAATAATAAAAAGGATTTAAAAAAAAAAAAAAAAAAAAAAAAAAAGAATAAACAATGTTATCATTGTTTTTTTTTATCGATCGACTATGTCGATCACTTTCTATTTTTCGTCCTGGTCAAGACGCTAAACTGATTGTTTTTTCTTTAAAAATAATAAAAAGGATTTAAAAAAAAAAAAAAAAAAAAAAAAAAAGAATAAACAATGTTATCATTGTTTTTTTTTATCGATCGACTATGTCGATCACTTTCTATTTTCCGTCCTGGTCAAGACGCTAAACTGATTGTTTTTTTTCAAAATTAATAAAAAAGAATACAAAAAAAAATAAAAAAAAAAAGAATAAACAATGTTATCATTGTTTTTTTTTATCGATCGACTATGTCGATCACTTTCTATTTTCCGTCCTGGTCAGGACGCTAAACTGATTGTTTTTTTTTCAAAATTAATAAAAAAGAATATAAAAAAAAATAAAAAAAAAAGAATAAACAATGTTATCATTGTTTTTTTTTTTTATCGTTCGACTTTGTTGACTAATTTCTATTTTCCGTTTTTTTTTCTTTTAAAAAATAAATAAAAAGAATTTAAAAAAAAAAAAAAAAAAAGAATAAACAATGTTATCATTGTTTTTTTTTTATCGATCGACTATGTCGATTACTTTCTATTTTCCGTCCTGGTCAAGACGCTAAACTGATTGTTTTTTTTTTCAAAATTAATAAAAAAGAATATAAAAAAAAACAAAAAAAAAAAGAATAAACAATGTTATCATTGTTTTTTTTTTATCGTTCGACTTTGTCGACTAATTTTTGTTTTCCGTTTTTTTTTCTTTAAAAATACTGTAAAGGGAAATATTCTCGCGGGGAAATATTCTTGCGGGGAAATATTCTCGCGGGGAAATATTCTCGCGGATTTGGGGATTTTTTTTCAAACTCGCGGGTTTTTCCCCACAAGAATATTTCCCTGCCACAGAGGATTTTTGCGAAAGTCAGTCAGTTGATCAAGAATTTAACAAATCTTTGTGCTTTCATCGAATGTCAGGTGGAACAAAGCATTATTTACAAGCAAACACAATAAAAAACTACCATACTGCACAACAAAAATAATTTTTGCTGAAACTTTCCTTCATAGCACACATATTTTCTTCACAAAAAGTAACAAAAAAAATGGCTGGAAAAAAGATATGCTTGCAGGGAAATATTCCTGCGGGGAAATATTCTCGCGGATTTAGAAAAAATAATAAAAACTCGCGGGTTTTTCCCCACAAGAATATTTCCCTTTACAGTAAATAAAAAGAATTTAAAAAAAAAAAAAAAAAAGAATAAACAATGTTATCATTGTTTTTTTATCGATCGACTATGTCGATCACTTTCTATTTTCCGTCCTGGTCAAGACGCTAAACTGATTGTTTTTTCTTTAAAATAATAAAAAGGATTTAAAAAAAAAAAAAAAAAAAAAAAAAGAATAAACAATGTTATCATTGTTTTTTATCGATCGACTATGTCGATCACTTTCTATTTTCCGTCCTGGTCAAGACGCTAAACTGATTGTTTTTTCTTTAAAATATTTAAAGGGATTTAAAAAAAAAAAAAAAAAAGAATGAACAATGCTATCATTGTTTTTTTTTCTATCGATCGACTATGTCGATTAATTTCTATTTTCCGTCCCGATCGAGACGCTAAACTGATTGTTTCCTTTTTTTTAAATAATAAATAAAAAAAAAAAAAAAAAAAAAAAAAAAAGAGCATCTCCCTGCTTTCGTTCGAAGGTGCGCACCAATGACGATAAATAGAGTGGGGGGAGAAAACCTTTGATCCAACTGGATCCCTTCACGAGCTGACATTGCCATGTGAAGTTAAATATTCTGGCGATGCCAGCTCAGGCGACTTAGCCTGCTTTTTTCTTTAAATAAAAAAAATAAAAAGATACCAACAGGTGGGGTGATGGGTTGCGCCACTGCAATCCAGTCACAAAAAGAAACAAAGGTAATCTCAAGGGTTCTCGACCCTTGGCTCTCCCTGCGCAAGCATCGCATGTGATCGACATAGTCGATCGATAAAAAAAAACAATGATAACATTGTTTATTCCCTTTTTTTTATTTTATTCTTTTTATTTATTTTTTAAGAAAAAAAAACGGAAAATAGAAATTAGTCGACAAAGTCGAACGATAAAAAAAAAAAACAATGATAACATTGTTTATTCTTTTTTTTTTATTTTTTTTTTTTAATACCGTAATTATAAATATCATGGTGTATAAAAAGTCTGCAAATCTCCAAAAAATGGCCAAATCCACCATCTTTATTATATCCAAAGTTTTTTTAGTACAATCATTCACAGAAAACACTTAGCAAAATTCGGATTCCAGAAAAAAAAAAACTTTTTTTTTTGACCTTTTTCTTTTGACTTTGGTACTAAATTATCGACATTTTGAACTGGTTAAAGTTCTACAGGCTGGTCTTGTGTACCAACCTGGTGGGGGATTGATAACTAATGTTGAAGTTGCTTCCAGATACATATCAGGACAACATATCCACAAATAACGTTGTTGGTAGCTGGTTGCACAGTCTTAATGAATGATGTCAAAATTCCTAAAAGCAGCAAGTAGTAGTCTAGATGAGGCCAACTACAACTAAGGAGTTCCCTTCTCCAATCGTTGTAATACACCGAGGTATGAGGTGCGGTATTAAAACATGAACTCATGTTCACAACTACGGACTTCAGGAGTACGAGTGGATTTGCAGGATTCACAATACCTGCTTTTATAAAACCAGCCGTGATAGTATTTTTCATAATACTATCAAGGGCTGTCACTATCCACCCAATTTGCGGCCCTCGAATGTTCTTCGTTTTTGTGAGCTCCTTCATCCATTTTGACATGGGTTCGGATTCAGGAGCTCCCTTTGGACCCTTCCCTTTCGCAGCGCGCTTTAAAGTTTCTATCAGCTTTTTGCTTTGATTTTTTCAACTTTTCCTCCCGCTTGCGCATCTGCTCTGTCATCCACTCACCAAGAAAGCTTGATGCTTCTTTGAAGTTGGCCATGACAGTTAGATCCGACGGCCGGAGATGAGAAGTCCATCCGCCTTGCACCAGTATAACCGTGATTTTGGCTTCTTCAAATCGACGAAGGACTTCCTCAGTTATCTGCCCCCTAAACTGGTCATATACTGCGAGACCAGGGTAATCCGATTGGAGTCCCAGCTCCTGGCGTTTCTTAATAAAGTATGGGACTATTGCTCAGAAACCTTGACCCAGCTGATAGGAGTTCTGCTTCAGGCGCTACTTTCGCAGTGGTTCCAAGACGGTATCCAACCCTTCCGTTCCAGGAACTTGTAGGTCCATGTTGATTGTAGGGAACCGGAATCCACGCGTTCCGGCGTATCACCTGTGCTTGAAACCAGAGAAGAGAAGCAAACACAGAGCCACTATAGGCACGGATATTCTCAATAAATCGAGCACCTGCTTCCTCATCAGTGGTTAAGATGGTTGGTCTCCCAGATTTCACCTGCCCTTCTAGTGGTTCTCCCTTTGTCTTCCTCTTTTGTTCCTCAACCAAGAGCTTCATTGCCCTGCCTGCACTGTTGATCTCTTCTTATGGTCCGTGTTGAAGTATGCAATCGCCCTTGACACATTGGCAGCAGAGTTCACCATCTCACCAATGTTAAGCAACTCCCCCCTTGACCACTTCTCATAGCAGCGAGACGTTTGTGCTCTTTTACCCGCTCCTCTTTCTTTATCAAACCCAGCTCCACCTTGCTTACCGACGTCTTCAGGGGTTCAAAAGGATCCCGTTTTTTCAAAAAATTCCGCATAGTGTGAAAAATTTCATCCCCAAAAACTACCATTTTACAGTCAAAATGTGTACTTTCATACTTTTTTATAAAAATCCACCAAGTTTTTTTTCCGAGAATCCACCATCTTTTTTATATCCAAAGTTGTTATACTCCAAATTTTTTATACACCGTGATATTTATAATTACAGTATTTTTTTAATTTGAAAAAAAAAAAAAAACAATCAGTTTAGCGTCTTGACCAGGACGGAAAATAGAAAGTGATCGACATAGTCGATCGTTAAAAAAACAATGATAACATTGTTTATTCTTTTTTTTTTTATTTTTTTTTTTATTTCTTTTTATTTATTAAAAAAAAACAATCAGTTTAGCGTCCTGACCAGGACGGAAAATAGAAAGTAATCGACATAGTCGATCGATAAAAAAAAAACAATGATAACATTGTTTATTCTTTTTTTTTTTGTACCTACAAACCCATTGTTCGGTAGAAAGAGAATTGTAGCAGCGTAACTACCTATTCCTTTATTAGGATTTTCTACCGGTTGCGCACAAACAAAAAATACACAAAATAATAAAAATTTAAAAAAAGAAAAAAAAAGAATAAACAATGTTATCATTGTTTTTTTATCGATCGACTATGTCGATCACTTTCTATTTTCCGTCCTGGTCAAGACGCTAAACTGATTGTTTTTTTTTTTTTTCAAAATTAATGAAAAAGAATATAAAAAAAAAAAAAAAAGGAATAAACAATGTTATCATTGTTTTTTTATCGATCGACTATGTCGATCACTTTCTATTTTCCGTCCTGGTCAAGACGCTAAACTGATTGTTTTTTCTTTAAAATATTTAAAGGGATTTAAAAAAAAAAAAAAAAAGAATGAACAATGCTATCATTGTTTTTTTTTCTATCGATCGACTATGTCGATTAATTTCTATTTTCCGTCCCGATCGAGACGCTAAACTGATTGTTTCCTTTTTTTTAAATAATAAATAAAAAAAAAAAAAAAAAAAAAAAAAAAAGAGCATCTCCCTGCTATCCTCATATCCCCACAATAATATTATACCTTTTCATTTTCTCTTTCCTTTTCTGGTCTTTTTTTTTTTTTTTTTTTTTCTTTTTTTTCCTTTTTCATACAACGTTTTTTATTTATATTTTATTTTTTTTTTTTATTTTTTTCATGTTTGATTTTTTCCTCTTCATATTTTTTTTTTCTTTTCTCTGCCTCTCTCTTAATTCTGTTCGTTTCTTTGAAACGAAAATTCATTTGAATATTATTCCTTGGTCAGCAACCATCATTGTCGCCCTTTGGGCCTGTTAAAAAAAATAAAAAATAAAAAGAAAGTTTACATCGGGAATAGGGCAGGAGCCAAAAGCTCCCAGTCCGTTACTTCCCACTTTATCGAAATTCACGAGATATCATTGTGAACCTTCCACTGTTGAGTGGAGCACAATCACGGCGAGTGAGTGGCCTGCAGAAGTGCAGTGTCACCCACTCGAGGATGCTTGCATCTTTCCGAATTGCGACGAGTCTCATGTTGATGAGCTCGATTGCAAGAGATCCGGTTGCGCACAAACAAAATAAAAGTGTGAGTTAGTAGTTAAAAAGTGAAGTTTGCCGATTCTTTTTTTTATTATTATTCTTTTTATATACTGTAAAGGGAAATATTCTTGTGGGGAAAAACCCGCGAGTTTTTATTATTTTTTCTAAATCCGCGAGAATATTTCCCCGCAGGATTATTTCCCTGCAAGCATATCTTTTTTCCAGCCATTTTTTTTGTTACTTTTTGTGAAGAAAATATGTGTGCTATGAAGGAAAGTTTCAGCAAAAATTATTTTTGTTGTGCAGTATGGTAGTTTTTTATTGTGTTTGCTTGTAAATAATGCTTTGTTCCACCTGACATTCGATGAAAGCACAAAGATTTGTTAAATTCTTGATCAACTGACTGACTTTCGCAAAAATCCTCTGTGGCAGGGAAATATTCTTGTGGGGAAAAACCCGCGAGTTTGAAAAAAAATCCCCAAATCCGCGAGAATATTTCCCCGCGAGAATATTTCCCCGCAAGAATATTTCCCCGCGAGAATATTTCCCTTTACAGTATTTTTAAAGAAAAAACTTGAAGCCTTATATCCTTGCTCTGTTCACAGATTTAGCTGCTAATATACCAAAAGACCCCAAAAAAACCCAAACAAGACTGGTTACTAGCTTTTTTAATTAAAAAAAATTTTTTTTACTCCCCTTCAAGTAATTTTTTTTTTTTTTTTTTACATTCTGAGAGAATAAATTTTTTTTCAAAAAATTCAAAAAAAATGCTTTCAAGCTCCACAGTGCCAGTTTCTCAATTTTCCACTGCTTTATTTTCAACAACTTTCCATTTTTTTTCTAAAAAAATTCCAAAAAAATACCAAAAATGTCCAAAAATGAGGTATTTTTTGTTTGAAAAATTTTTTTCAAAAAAGCTAAAAAAAAGCTAAAAAAAGCTAAAAAAAGCTAAAAAAAGCTAAAAAAAGCTAAAAAAAGCTAAAAAAAGCTAAAAAAAGCTAAATAGCTTTAGCTTAGCTCTAAAAAGCTTAGCTTTAGCTTTAGCGTTTTGCACAAGTATGATCGAACCTAACCTTCCAATACTTCAAACAAATTGATGTAGTCTTCTATCATACCAAACCTGTTCGGGGATCTGGATATGTTCAGCTACCAGACAGGATCTCAAATAAGAAAGCTGTCATCAATGTCAACAATGACAAGGATGTGGTATGGGAGGATCGGTGCTTCGAGTTGGCTGTTATGTCCTCTGAGTTTAAATTTGCTAAGAACGCAGATCGTCTCTTGAAGTATAAGAAGGTTCAGAGCAAGTACGACTTCTCTGGGTTGGAGTTCCCTGTCAAGGTAAGCAGTATCAACAGGTTTGTTAAGCAGAACAATGTGTTCATCAACCTCTTCACACTGGATGAGAAGCACAATGTCTTACCATGTGGGCAGTTTGGTGATGCCACCTGTGAGGATTGGATTAATCTTCTGTTCTTCGAAGATCATTACATGTGGATCAAGTCACTCGGCCGTCTCATGGGTAGCGATTCAAAACATGGTTCCCATTGCCCCAGATGCCTGCACTCGTTCAAGAAAGATACAACCATGTTAGAACACTTTAACAATTGCAAGAACAATGAGGCATCCCGTGTAACCATGCCAAAGGAGGGTAGCAAGATAAAGTTCACCAACTACAACAACACTGTGAAGAAACCCTTTGTGATGATTGCAGACTTTGAAAGCATGATTGTAGGAGGACGTCACCTGGCATCTTCATATAGGATCCATCTTGATGTCTCTCCAGAGCTGAACTGGAAGTATGGGACTGACTACATGTATACCCACGATCCAGCCATCGATGAGAAGTTATCTACCGAAGACTTTGAAAAGAAGACACTCAACTCTTTCTACAACGATCTAAAGGAAATTATGGCAATGTCAATAAGTTTGTTGGCTGGAAGAAGAAATTGTTTACAGATGTCAGCAAGATGATCATTACAAACACTCAGGTTAGAGAATATGAAGCGTCCACAAGGTGTTGCTATTGTGAGGAACCCTTCAGTGGTGACAAGGTAAAGGTTCATGACCACTGCCATCTAACAGGTAAGTATAGAGGTGCTTCATGTAGTGGTTGCAACATCAACGTTAGGGATAAGCAACTGTATGGTGATGTACCTCTCTATTTTCACAATGCGAGAGGATATGACAACAACCATATCTGGAGGATGCTCGGTGACTCCGATCACCACTTACCTATGAGACAACCTGTAAGAACGGTAAGAAGTACACTCGTAACAACCTCGATGCCATCAAGAACAACAGTGAGACAACGATGCTATCGTTCAAGTTCAAACGTGGTGAGTACATGGATCGCATTAAGGTATGCGTAAAGGATAGTCTTCAACTAGTCCCATCATCACTTGATACATTGTTGAAGAACCAAACAACCACAAACCTAGGATGACTGCCTTCATGTCTAAGAAGCTTGCAGATGCCGGTGCTGAAGTAAATGAGGAGAACCTAAGTTTACTCCTATCTAAAGGTGCGTTCCCATACACGTGGTTTAAGAGTCACAAGAGGTTAAGTGCCAAGGAGTTGCCTCCAAAGAAGGAATGGTATGACACACTCAGTGATAAACACATCAGCAGGGAGACGTTCGCCAAGGCAAGCATTGCTTGCGATGATGTTCCGGTATGTGTTGCGTCTCTGTTATTTGTTTGTTTCAACTCAATTGGTTCATCTCAGGTTTTAGAAGTCTTCGTCCTGTTCGATGGGAAGGGCCTGAATCAAAAGTTCACTGCCCCTATTCCTCTCCCAACTTCCTCAACTGGGAGCTTTTGGCTCCTGCCCTATTCCCGAGGTAAACTTTCTTTTTTTTTTTTTTTTTTTTTTTTAGGAGAATTCTCCGTTGCCTACATAAAAAAAAGTTTTTTCTCCGTTGCCTGTCACCTTAACTTTTTTTTCTCCGTTGCCTGCACCCAAAAAGTTTTTTCGCTGTTGTGAACAACTCTTTTTTTTTTTTCTCTGTTGGGTACCAGCACTTTTTTTTTTTCTGGAAAAAAAAAAAAAAAAAGAAAAAAAGAAAAAAAGAAAAAAGAATTGAGAAAAAAAATCAGAGGTAGAATCTTCACATCTTCTCACATTCTTGACAGTGTTTCCTTGTTAGACGAAAAGTTTTATAAAGCAAGAATAGAAAACACTATAAATGAATCAGATGATGACCTTGCATCGAAAAATATTAAAGCTCATCAGATGATGAACTTGAATCACACTTCTTTCTCTTTCCGGATATCCGGTTTCTCCTAGTCGATGTATCGACAGTCTTCTTGGGGGCCGACTTCTTCGCTGATTTCTTCGGGGCCGACTTCTTCGGGGCCGACTTCTCTGAGGCGATCGGCAGGGGTGGAGGTTTCACGAATTTTCACGATCCTTCACGGTTTGTCACGAGTTGTCACTACCTATCACGAAAATTCACGAAAATTCACTGCCAAAAAGCATGGTGAAAAATCGTGAATTTTCGTGAATTTTGATATTGAGATTTGTGGTTTGGTAAAAAAAACTACTCAGGGGGGGCCTGAACTGCACTGCTTCGTAGTTGTCATCGGTGCTTGTTAATCCTATCGTTCTCTACAGTTTATTGTTAATACTACTTCTCTTTAATCCAGCTCTTGTTACAGTTTCATGTGGTTGCTGAACTATTCTAGCACAGGTGGGTTGAATCTTAATCACTGATCCGGCACCACCACCTCTGTCAACTTGCACGATTACCTCTGCGCTCAGTGATCGGGGTGGATCAGAATACAGGGGGTTTAAATTATTTGACCAAGATGGCAATATCTGCCTCATCCTGGAGCCTACACACCGAGTTCATTGCATTGCCTCCTGGATTGCGAAGTACTTTGGCCTCAGTGACTTCCTCCGTTCAATAGCAACGCTGTGCTTCTTCATACGTGGGAATCGGTCGTTTGCTTACTCATTGAGAGGGGGGTTGATTTTACAGGTGCCTTGGCAGGGGCGTTGTCTTGGTTAGAGGACACACGTTCAACTGCTTCATTGTGTTTTCTTGTTGAGGGTAACACAACAGAACATTTCAAAAAGATTAACCGGCAGAAAGTTCAGGACAGCCAGGCCAGAAGATCAGGCCACTGTCACCTCGATTATTGGGAAAAGATTTTTGCATTGCTCGATACCGAGCTTCCAGGTAGATGGTTCTACATGCTGGAACCCTTGGGGGGAAAGGGCATTTTTCGTTGCTGCTATTGCGGTGACACAGTCTCCCCTCACCACGCCCGCCTGCTGGAAGTCAATAGGCAGGTCAACCACGCCCTCTCCCATGTGAACCACATTCAGGTCTCTAAGCTGAAGAGCGATGTCCCCGATGACCCCATGCTCACCAAGCCTGATGCCAGCATCATCCCGGTGGACGCACCATCCCTACCTAACCCCCCAACCAAGTCCCAGCGCGGGGCATTCATTTTCTCTGTTGTTGAATGCTTTGCGCTGGAGCTCCCCACAAAGCTAAAGTTGCGTGACCCCCTCTCCCTCCCGGTGCCCCAGCAGTCCGCCACACTGACCCAAGCGAAAGCAGCAGAAAATGCTGCTGCCAGGAAAGTTGCACAAGAAAAAACTGCTCAGCGAAAAGAGGAGGCAAGAAAGGAGAAGGCGGCTGCCAAGAAGGCGAAGGAGGAAGCAAGGGATGCAGCCAGGAAGAAGGCTGCAGAGGCGAAGAAAAAGAAGGCTGCAGAACCGGCACGCAAGAATCCCAAGGTTGAGCAATGCCAACAGTTGCTCTTTGGATTTTTTATTTATTTAACCAAAAAAATTATCATCAGCTTGGAACCCAATGATTACACTCACTTGTTTCTACCCCAATGAATTACCTCTCATTGTCTCTCAAGCAATATCAATATGGGTTGTCAGGCTGTCTCCTGGCAGAGATGGGAGGAGTAATGGAAAGACACCACAGAACAGAACAGTGTGAACGAGAATGAGCCCCCTCAGTGATTAAACCCACCGCACACGCGATGCGCCGGTCCAAAGTCCGGAACCTCACCACAAGCGATGGTCAGGAAGGGTGATGGGTCACTGGGCACAAGCGATGCCCATTTAGTTGTCAAAGTGACATGACGTATGGCAAACTGAACAGGTTTGACATCGCACAGCACACCAGCACCAACGGTACCATCTGGATATCACTCACTTTTTTCACTAGAATTCACACATTTTCACACATTTTCACACATTTTCACACATTTTCACACATTTTCACACATTTTCACAGGATTTCACTACCAAAAAGCAGCAAAAAATTAAGTGAAAAATCGTGAAAAATCGTGAAAAATCGTGAATTTTCGTGTAGCAAAGTGAAAAATCGTGAACACCTCCACCCTGCCGATCGCCTCATTCTCGTTTAGGGGGTTTTTACACGTAGTCTTATTGTGGCCCACCTTACCACAACGACTACACAAGTTCTTTCCCTCCCATCAAACATGGGTAGGAACCTGTATGAAGGTGCCGTACACAGATGTTTGAACCTACCAAACATCTCCTTGCTGAACTTGGCCTTGATGTTTCGACCCATGTGTTGTGTGCATTTGAGGGCAATCACATCGTTGTAATCCCCACGAAGCACCGACGGTAGTGTTTGGTGCTCAGTTTCGGTGGCAAATTACCTAAATGGAATTTTGAGACTTTTTATATTTTGTACCCAACTCCTTGTATTTTGCCAGGGAAAGGTAGGCTATTGTGGTCTTGAGCCCGTACACCCTCCCCTCCCCAGGGTTGCAAGCGTCCGTATGCCGAAGCGATTTTTTTTTTTTTTTATTTATGAACATGAAACACAAAGTAACTACATTCCAGTCCTGCAAACTGGAATGACTCAGTCTCAACATTTGACTGACTTACTTCTACACCATACTGATGAGAGAGAATAGAGGTAAGAGGTATATGGATTACTCTCGAAACCTAAATAGTTACTTTAATATGCTAAGTTGCGCATCACCCTTAGTCACTGTATTTAAAACTAATGTTAAATTATCTTTATGTTTTTATGATACAACACAGTTGTAATTTTTACAAAATCGAACATACATCCCCCCATCACTCTATGCCCAGATTTTAGCTTGACTAAAATCCGTTGTGAGTAGAGTACAGTGGTAAGTAACGCAAGAAGACTTACTACAAGTGCAATGCACTTAGGACGTGTATCCATATTACGGCATCGTCAATGATGGTTACTATACGTCCAGATGCACAAACTTTTTTGGCAACTTAGCAGCAACAACAGCAGATTAAGTACTATTTATTATAATAATATTCCTATTCTTCTTCACTTTAAAATCGGGTGAGTCGCACCACCGTGCTCAGCAGGAGAGGGAGCGAGGGCCCACCAGGGGCTAGTGCCGAAGAGAATAGGATATATTATTATTTATAAATACACTTACGAATGTATAATCAAATCCGAAAATTGAAAAGGAAAGGAAATATAGAAATATTTAAGAAAGTGTTTAGTGTATGCAGCCCCCTTTTACTTACAATCACAGAGGGTACCGTACAAATTCGATTTTATAATCCAAATCGATAGCTTTAGAATATACCAACCAACAAGGTAGACTGCATTAGCTTGGATTCTTTAGTAGGTGCTGAGGCCACGTGATGAACAATCAACCAATTTTATTATACGATAAACCAAAATAAAATAAAATAATGTTAATGGAGAAGTCATAAAAAATGAAGCCTATACATCAGTCGATTGATGTAAGTACGTTAAAAAGTCATTGAAAAACAAGGTTCGTAATAGCAATAACACGCACGCAGACTGACCACTTAATGTACACTCCAAAACCAAATTAATGCGGTGTATGCAACTAGCCAGCAGTAAGATCTTCACCAACAAGCATTGAAAAAACGGGGTAATGAAATAAGCTGGACATTACGTATATATTTGTATACCGTTAATCTTAGGTAGTATGCTTAATGTAATTAGGTATCATTCTTAGACGCCCAACAAATAGAAAGCCTCCGAACAACTCGGTAGTTGTAACAAATCTCAAATTAAAACTAAGAAGGATTATAAAGGCTCCCTCTCTTCCCTCCAAAACAACTCAAATAACGAAAAAACCAAAACACCGGACTGGATCAAGACAAAGGATTTAGATTATACATATAGACCGAAGAGTAGAGTACCAATGTGGTTTGCACAATGGCTAGAAACTATTCCAAGGTTTCGAAAAAATTCGAAAAAAGAAGAAAAAAGCAATGGAACTAAAAAGAATGTACCACAAAGAGTCTCCCAAGGAGCAAAAAGGCACAAAAAACCGAATCAAAAGGCCCATGATCAAAAGAAATCATACGCGGATATTCTCAAAGGCAAACAAACACATGTAGTTCCGCATGGAAACAGGCAACATGTAAACAAACAAGTAGCAAGTAAGCCACGCATTGTTCCGAATAAGATAAAGGAAAAGCAAGTGACACATCAGAAGGTTATCACAGCACCAATTGTCAAAAGTAAACCGAAGAGTAAAACTGATAACAATATGATGGTCAGGGCAAAAAATATAAAACCCGGATACGAAAAAAACACAATTAAACGGGGCCGGTCGAACAGACCAGTTAAAGCTACAGAGAGACAGAAGACGAAGGAACAACCGAAGCCTAAACAAAGGAAAGCTTCGAGTAGAAGTAGATCTAAACCTAAGAATATACAGGTAAAACTGCAACCTAATACAAAAGGGAGATTGGATCAAACGAACAAAAATTCTAAAAAGAAGAAAAAGGCAAACGAGTTTCAAATAGTACCCGAAAAGGGGAAGAAAAACAGAAAACCAGTAGTTCATCGCAACAATACTGGCTTCCACAGTGCTGTGTTCAATAGATATGAGATCATTGAACGTGGTGCACGTCGATCAAAAGATCACGAAGAACAAAGGAGAGAAGCTCTACAAATTTTCAATGTAACCCATAAAAAAACATTGGAAGTAGGGCGAAGACATCGACGTATCAGGGAACCTGTCGACCTTGATTCGGACGAAACAGGAGTAATCTATGCACTCATAGATGAAAAAGGTTCCGCAAGATATGTCGGACAAACCTCCAACACCGCATCACACAGAGAACGTGGGCATTGGTACTCCCGTCACTCAAAGGGAACAACCATCTCCAAGTTCATTAGAAAAAGAGGAAGTCCTCTATTCGCAGCAACACTGGAAAAAGTGAACATCTGCAGCAGTTTAATGAAAACTGCATTTCGTACAGCAGCAAATCCGGCAGAATCGTTTTGGATACAGCATCTAAATCCACAAACGAATATGTTCAGAATGCCAAATAAGGCATATGTCGGAAAGCCACTAAAGACGGGAAGTGAAGTACAAAACCGGAGAATACCGGAAAAACGAGAACCGTCAATCCCAAAAAAGTGGTATCATTTGGAAGGAGACACTCTGATAGTAGATACTGAACCAGGTAAATACGTTGGTATCAGAAAACAAATACAGAGCCTGATCGACTTACCAAAGATCAATGAGGATGCTATAGCCAAGTGGTCAATTAATAGAACTCAAAGGTTGCTAGCATGGATCATCGACCATATCCAAGCGTCTCATCAAGAAATTGATATCATCAGTCAGATAATCTTAGCACTTAAAGATAGATTATCAGACAAGAAAAAAGATACAGAGACGAAAAGGATATCAAAACTCGGATCAACATGGCTTAAAATTCGGTTTGTACACCCTTTGATTGAGAAATTGGATCTCAAAAGGGTATTCACATGCAAACAGGCGTTACTCCTCGCCAAAGACCGAGCAGAAATACTTCCGACAATGAAAGTGTCAAGATACTTGACAACTAAGTTGGAGGATGTGCTATGTGACCGTGCCAATGATAGTTCAACAGACAACGCACAAGAAGAACTATGTGATCCTGAGACATGTAAATGTCATGTATTCATAAAGAAAGAATACAGAGAAGAAGAAAAACATGTGATCACACACTCATCAAAGCTGAATATATCCAACAGACTTAAGATGTTATTATCGAGAGGTGCTAGATATAGACTCTTTGAGGATCCGAAAACTGTCACGGAGGAAGTAATGTACGCTATAGATGAATACATCATGCATTACTTCCCAGATGAGAAATACGAACCTCTATGTATTTTTTTAAAAAAGGCGGCAAAAAATCAAATCGGAAAGCTACCGCAGATGGATGTTATTGATGAATTCAAACAAGTACAGAAGGAACTGAAGGAAATTAAAAAACATTTGATTTTTACCAGAATCGACAAAACGACACACGATCTGGCAGTATGTTGTAAGAAATACTACAACACAAAACTAAACGAGCACATCGGTAACAGAATTGTGTACGCAGAGGTTCCGAAAGATCAGATAAATCCAACGATGAAAAGGATCGAAGACATCAACAAGAAACATGGTTTCAGAAATACGGAAAATTTGCCATATTTATATGGAAATCCGAAGATGCATAAAGACCCTCCGAAGTTTAGATTCATAGCTGGAACTTCGAACAAAACACTGGATGTCAAATACATCAACTCTAAGGTAATGCCTGCGCCCTTCACAGCCACAACAGACATGTCAAAGGAAATGTCTGGGATACTTAAGACTTTCATGGAAATAGTTAAAAAAGCTGAAAAAGTGGAATACGAAACAACGAATATAAGAAAGTATTTTATAATTCAGAATGTAGATGAAGTTGCACAGTACATCAAAAGCAACTACTCAACTCTCCAACAAATGAAGGTAAAGACATATGATTTCTCAGATATGTACACGAACCTCCCCCATGATAAGATTAAAAAAGTTATCAACGAATTAATCAGCAAGTACATGGACGGGCAGATAATGGTTAGAGACAAAAGAAGTGGAATTGGTAAAGACTTTTACCTTGACAAAAGCTACGATAAAGATGTTCAAGTAGCATACGAAGAGAGCAAAGTTAAAGAACTACTCAGCACGATTCTATCTAATGCTTACATTAAGAATGGAGAACTTATGCTCAAACAAAGCCATGGTATACCGATGGGTTCTCAATGCTCACCACATATTGCGAACTTATACTGCTTTGGCATTGAAAAACAATGGGTGGAAAACGTCATTTCACAGAAAGGTATTGGGGCAGCGATAAATAACAAAATCATATTCAGATACATTGATGATTTTTTAATTTTCAGCCACAATGACCCAAGCCCACCACCGAGTGAGATGTATAAAATGTCATATACAGATACATCAATGGGCAACAACGATGTAGTATTCCTTGGGATGAGAATCCGGTTGGAAGAAAGGCCGAGAGGACACCCGTTCGTACGACTTTCAATATGGGATAAAGAAAATCTGTTTAATTTCCAACCCATTAAGTATACCAGTTCGGAATCCAACGCACCGAAAAGCCTAGGACCAGGTATTCTAAAAGGTGCCATGTACAGAGCCGCTACTAATATCAATAACGATTTCGACTTATACCTTGAAATTGAGAAAGTGCTATACCGTCTGAGAAGTCGCGGATACTCGAAAAACAGTCTGTTCCCCCAATATAAAGACTTTGTACTGGGTACATACTGGGATTTCCCAAAACAAAGGGAAAGTCTTCATCATCATTTCTTTGAAATCAATCGGAAATATGACAACGGAAGACCAGTATCGAAAGAAAAACAGACAATCCAACAACATTATAAAGTCAATGGAAGGGATGACATTTATAATATGCTGTTGGACAAGAGAATTGGATATGCGAAATTAAGGAGGAATGACAACACATTGGTGACATCATTTAAAATTGCCAGTCAAGCGATTATTAAAAACAAGAAGGAATGTCAGCAATGCAAAGCTATAATCTCTGACGACACTGAATCACTGGTCAATGATATCAACATTAAATATCACACTGGAATATTCAAAACAGCAAAATTCTACAAGGAATTTAAAGAGATATTGCCTATCAATGTCAGTATCCTTTCATACAAAAAGGGTATAACAACTCGAGTAGTAGTCAACAAAGATAACAATCACGAATGTCACATGTTGATCGGATGTACGGAAGGTGGATTTTTCTTTCCAATTACAGCAAGATACACGGAAAAGGAAATTCAAAGTCAGCTACTCGAAAAGAAGGATCCAGAAAAATCCGATATCGCTGACAACACGTCGAAAGACTTGAAAGTAGTACAAAAGGAGCAGAAGTCAGAAGAGTCTGGAAAAACTGAAGTACCAAACGATGATTATTGGTCCACCTTCATTGATAATAAATTCCCTATTACGATGCACACGCAACCAGCAGAAGGACTTCGTAGTGGGGAATGTGGCTGGGCAACTGTTAACTTCATAGCAGATCACCTCAAAACTGAAAGAATCAGAATATCGAAGATGTTTAAGATTCAATTCCGACTCGCAGAGCAAGAGCTTAAGTTAATTGGAGAGAACTTGATGTTCTCATTTAACCCAGATGGTTGGTTTCATCAGATAGTTATTTATGAAACAATAAGAATATATCTGGGACTAGAAGTAACACATGTGACAACCCATGAACAGCTGAAAACAATCACAGTAGGTCCAACAGAACAAGAAACTATTGTCATTCCATACATCATAGTGTCACGTAGAGCAGCCTACACACATTACATCGTCTTTATTGATATAAATTCTAAATACAAGGGATTTGATATAATCAATCCAACTCCAGATTGTAATGGGATAGAAGATATCATGACGAAGTATCCGTTGAAGGAATACGAATACCACGTTGTAATGAAAACAACGAAAGATATTCCTCCAATAGACTTGTCTGCACTGGCAATAACAGAGTCACCAGCAAAGGATAATTCCACAACAAAAACTACAGAAGTGGAAATTAAAAAATTCACGGACGAGGAGGATGTAACAGATCTTGAGACAATGATTTCGGCAATCGAAAAAGCGGACAAAATGAAGCCCATATCGACACCGGGAAAAGTCAATAAGATAGAGATAAGGGCCGTATCACCACCAAAGATATGCCAGGATAATATACCGACCCTGTACATATCGCCGATGGTGAAGATACCACCATTACCAGTACTACTATCACCAGTGTTACCAAGACCATCAATAATTCCAATGACAATACCAATAACGATACCGAAGATAATAAAAATGGAACCTTCGGTAATGCAAAAAATTATATCGCTACCATCAAATAGTTTTCAGAAGACGCTAGTCACTGTAAATAATGCACTTACGGTAGCCCCACCAGCAATCCCGACATTGATGCCAGCAACGATTTCAAAGGTATCACAATTGGCACCGCCGACTGTACTTCAAAAGAAGACACAAGTCATTGCAAATGATGAACTCACACAGGTCCCGCCGATAATTCCAACAATGATACCAACACCAATTACAAATTTATCACAATCGACACCGTCAATTGTACTTCAAAAGAATACACAAGTCAGTGCGAGTGATGCACTTACACAGGCCCCGCCGATAATTCCAACGCTGATGCCAGCAAGGATTTCAAAAATATCACAATTAGCACCGCCGACTGTAATTCAGAAGAAGACACAAGTTATTGCAAATGAGACACCTACAATGGCCCCACCTGCAATCCCAACGTTGATGCCAGCAACGATCTCAAAGGTATCACAATTGGAACCTCCAACTGTACATCAAAGTGTGATTCAATCTATGAAAACGATACAATTACCGATTGTATCACCATTGGATCTGGATCATAATGATGTGGATATGATCGATATGCCGTCACCAGCAACAGTACAACTGGATACGGACACTGACATGGTAATGGAAACTATGTCACCAGAGACGCAGGAATCACCGGAGCATAGATATGCTGGCGTAATGACTCCATCCAAAGACAGGATGGAGTCACCACCAATAACTCCGATTAAGATTAAGACTCCACTGAAAATAAAGACGCCTCTGAAGATCGAAACTCCGACTAAAATAATTCCACAAACCCAACAAGCATGTTGGGATGGAAAGAACCTCGAATTAATACGAAGTTTGTCAAAAGAAAGACAGTTGGAGAAAATAGTCACCACATACAGACTAAGATCAACTACACCACAAACAGTAGCCAGGAAGATGGAAACACCACCTACTGTAAGCAGTAAAGCCACGAATTCCGGAACAACAATACCGATTACACCACAAAAGGTATCAAGAGTACTAACATACACAGATACAGAGAATATCGGTAAAACTTGCAAATATTGCAATAAATCCTGGAAGTCATTTATTGACCATATCAATAAATGTGGAATATTCAGAGCATCAAAAGAATATCCAACATATGTTGATGAAGATGATAACACTTCATTTACGGTCACTGAATACAAAACGGATCCTCGAAATAGTATTGTAACTGTTACAAAAGATGAGACAGAAACTCATATGTTATCTATCAAAAAGAATGGCAAGTTGGCAACACAAACGGTCGCTGATGAACCAGAGAGAAGCAGTAACAAGAGACTGAACTCACAGAGTCCAATGCGAATTGTGAGAATCAAAAAATACCTGAGCAACCGGAAAAGGCTTAAAAATGAGTGTACTGAACATAAGTTGGCACAGAAAATGAAACTTAAAGAAGTACAAAAACAGAAATTAGCAAAGGGAAAGGAAAAGAAGAAACTGAAATTGGTAAAAAGACTCAACTCGCAGAGTCCAATGAGACCGATGCTCAGAAGAAATACTCGAAAGAAAAGAAGCAAACAAGATGAACATGATTCTTCAGATGATATGAGTATTTCACAGAGATCTTCAACTCCAGATATCCCTGATGCTAAGGAACAATTATCAGACTTTGATAATTAAAAACACTTTCTACATTTATTGTAGAAAAGTGCTCCACTAGTAGTGAGCTACGAACTAGTAACAGCAAAAAATATGTTTTTTTTATTTATGAACATGAAACACAAAGTAACTACATTCCAGTCCTGCAAACTGGAATGACTCAGTCTCAACATTTGACTGACTTACTTCTACACTATAACTGATGAGAAAGAATATAGAGGTAAAGAGGTATATGGATTACTCTCGAAACCTAAATAGTTACTTTAATATGCTAAGTTGCGCATCACCCTTAGTCACTGTATTTAAAACTAATGTTAAATTATCTTTATGTTTTTATGATACAACACAGTTGTAATTTTTACAAAATCGAACATACATCTCCCCAGGGTTGCAAGCGTCCGTATGCCGCAGCTGTGACACCGTCACAGTTCTCTCTTCACAACTCCCTGTAGCGCACACCCTCCGCTCACATGAGTCGGATGTGCAATGGAACGATATCCGGTTCTCACGCTTTTGTCTGCTAAACCTCCTTCCAGTGGAGCAGCAGGCGAGGGTGACGCTTGCCAGGAGTGCACTCTCGCTAGGGAAGACACGTCCCAGGGTTGGTGTCGGAACATTGAACACCGGCACGTTTATGGTCGGGACAGGTGTAACAGTATCCTCAGATGCGATCACAGGTGCAGTCTGCGGGGAGTCCATGTTTCCAGGCATTTGGTAGTAGGTAGGTAGGTAGGTAGGTGTTGAGTAGTTATTATCTGGAAACGTAGAGTAAAAAAACAGACAAACTATCAAGGGGACCTAGGTCCAGAACAGCAAGAAAAAAATGAGAATCCCTAAAACCACTACCAACATTTATTTTCAGCCACAAAGTTTCCATGAACACCCTCTCACCTTAAGCGCACACGGATGTTGAGATAACGTTTGTACGATGTTCATCTGGCTTGACGAGATTAGCAAAGACAAGTACTCACGGAAAGGTTGGGTTGTTCGTCAGGTCTTGATAGTGTTCTCAGCCTCTGGGAGTTTTACTACAAGTGCATGCAAAGAACGGTATGTGTGCAGGGCTGGGTCACCTTACAGAGAACTGTTGTCCTCTTACACGTCATTCCAACCGAATTTCAAGGCCAAGACACCTGCGAGTTACAGACAGCCTGGTCGCAAGCGACACTCCTGTTTCTGACCGGGTTATCAGGGTATCTAACTCATGCAAGCATGAGAGCTTTTTTAAGGCTACCTTAAATTATCAAGAGCGCAGTACTGCCCGAAGGGTTCCCGCGTGTCAAGATGCATTTGCGTGTACTGAGCAGAAGTTCCAGAAGGAAGATTACTTTTATCATTTCCCAAGCCATCACATCCTTAACCGTTTGTGTTATTAGCTTTCAATCAATCCATCAGAGGAGTGTATGGTATCTAACTAACCAGGTAGACAGGTGCACAAAAAAAAAAAAAAAAAAAAAAAAAAGGGAAAAGGGAAAAGGGAAAAAAGGTCAAGTGACACGCAACAGAGAAAAATAAATATAGGTGGCACACAACAGCGAAAAATAAATATAGGTGGCACACAACAGCGAAAAATAAATATAGGTGGCACACAACAGCGAAAAAAAAGTTTAGGTGGCACACAACAGCGAAAAAAAAAAGAAAAAAACACAACGGAGAAAAATTCTTTTAGGTGGACTACAACGGAGAAAAATAAAGTTTTGGGGTAGCAACGGAGAATTTTCCTTTTTTTTAACAGGCCCAAAGGGCGACAATGACAGATGCTGACCAAGGAATAATATTCTAATGAATTTTCGTTTCAAAGAAACGAACAGAATTAAGAGAGAGGCAGAAGAAAATATAATATGAAGAAGAAATAATCAAACATATAAAAAAATAAATAAATAAATAAATAAATAAATGTTATACTGCAACTGGAAATATTACTGCGCGGAAAAAACCGCACTAATTTCCAAATCTGCAAAAAACCGCACTAATTTTTCCATGCAGTAATATTTCCACCGAACTAATATTTCTGCTCAGAATCGATTTTTTTCCAGCTGCATTTTTCTGCTGGTGCCTTACACAGCAAAAAAGCAACCAATTTTTTTTCTACCACCAAGTGGAAAAAACCACACTAAAATTTTCTGAAAAAACCGCACTAATTTTCCCACAGTAATATTTCCAGTTGCAGTAACTGACAACATCAACAGTTTGCTGTATCAGTGATGCACAGTACGCAATGTATTGGACTTCCTTATCTATCTATCTATCTAACAGAACACTCCGATGGACATTAAGAAATCAGTTCTTTTGAAATAGACCAATTGATGGATCCGATTTATTATTTAACTGGAATGAAGTCCCTGGAACTTACTGATGAAGGCCTAAGAGGGACAAGTAGTATAAGATTAAGGCTCCTGAAACTACGTATTCCACAGTGTATTATGGAACAGCAGAACAATGTGTTTTTATAACTTTTCTTTTTTATATTTTATTTTAGTGCACTTTTTTATATTAAACTCATATTCTATCTAACAGAACAGCTGCAGGTGCGAACTTTGATCATTTTGCACTCATTTACTATATAAGATACGAGTATGTAAGTAGTTCAATGTGTTAACTATGATGAATTGAAGGATAACTGTTTTATGAAAATACCTGTTGGCATTTATCACTATTTTTTAAAAGGTACATAAATAAATAATACCCGATGGGTGCCGGATACTCGCATAACGATGAGCCGATTTCGGACTTAAACACGCCGGGGGGACTTCCGTGGAAGATGGGAACAACTGAGAGAACAGTTCACGGTTACAAACATTTTAGAGGTGCTCAGCCGAGTGAGTTCCAACACCCTGCTTTAAAGCATTGTAGGGAAACACGCATGTACAGAGACCAGTGTACAAACCTTCATGGAAATTGTGAATATAAAATAGAGGCTCACTTTCTGTGTCTGGAGCAATTCTTTCCACAGGAAAAGGTTGAAAAGCTTCGTAAATCATATCGTAACCAGGGCTTTGATAACTATGAGGTGTGTATTACTTACTTGAAATTTTACTGTATCTTACTCACTCAAAATACTAATCCACAACAGTTTATTGATAACTTGGTCGCTCGTGCTCCATACTACTACCAAACTGACTACGTACATAACTTTTGGACACCCCTCACGAATCACTAGTTGCATTAATTTTTACAGTGCGGCAGTCAGTTGGATAACAACCGCGATTGTCACTTTTGTGACATGTCTTTTTTGGAGCTTTGTGGATTTAGTGTTTATGAACGAAAAATAATAGGAAAAAAAAAAAAAAAAAAAGGAAAAAAAAAAAAGGAATATTAGGAATCGTATCAAACGAGACCCTTCCCCCAGTGTATTTTACCAGAAACAAAAAAAAAAAAAAAAAAAAAAAAAAATGAAGGAGAGGATAAAAAATTCACAAAGTTTTTTTTTTCTTCTTGAAAATTCTTCTTTTTTTTTATATATTTTATTGTTACTGGTTCTTTGGTTAATAAAACCTCTATGAAAGCTTTGGAGCACTTTTGTATATGTTACTGGCTATGCTTACAGCATACAACTGGTTATGTGTTTTGTAGTTCCTAGAAGTTTATTATCAACATTGTGATTCCTAAATTATGATCAACATGATCTTATAAAGAAAAAAAATAAAGTGTTTTTTTTTTTGTTTGTTTCTGTTGTTTTTTTTTTTTTTTTTTTTGGAATGTTGCGGATGCTGAGTAATTTCTTATTGGTCCCCCATTCACAGGTATTCCGGGAAATATGTGATCACATCAGTTGTAAAATTCCAATGACATTACCACCGTAATATAAGTATTAATTCTAACAGCATACCTACTTATGTATAAATGGCAGCTGAATTGTTGATCGTGTTGTTTGTTAATACTCTATCATGTCAGTATGATTTATCAGGTCATCTATCGAGTGTAGGCTATCAACGTTCTGTTGACCCGGTGTCGGCAGGTCAGAATGGTCCAGTTGAAGTAAGGTTCACATCGACAGTAACGAAAATTAACAGCTTTGATACGAAGAGACAGACGTACCAATTAAATATGTATTACAGACAAGCTTGGTTAGATCAAAGGCTAGCTTGGGAAAACACTTCGCAGTATGCGAACTGTACTCAGGATTGGCTGACACATGTTAATCCAGATTCTTTATGGAAACCTGATACGTTCTTTTCAAATGCAAATAAAATTGTCTCCCCTGGTGATGAAGAGTACATTCTGGTTAAGAGAAATGGTGATGTGTTGTGGTCAAAGAGGATTGTTATTACCTTGTTTTGCGGGATGGATTTCTATTTCTTTCCATACGACAGACAGGAATGCATTACCTCAATGGAGTCATTTGGATATAGTCCTGAGGAGGTCACTTATACCAGACCACATCCAACTGATAAATTTAAAAAAACCATTGCGTTTGAACAAGGCGTCGGAACTGTTGGCTCTTACACACTTGGAGTCCCAAACTTTAACATCGCAACCTCAGAAATAGGTGGAAATCTATTCTCTAAAATTGAGTTGATCTGGTTATTTGATAGGGCTCCAGATCGTTCTTTGATTCCGTTTTCTCAAATTTGGTTAATTTTATTGTCGTCTTTTGCTGGTTGTTTTATTAGTATAGAAGCAGCACCAGCTCGAGTTGCGATATCTTTAATTACGGTACTGACTACTATTAACCTTTTAGCTTCATTTGAATCTGATATTCCGGTGGTTAATCACTTTACTGCGATGGACTATATGTATATCATTTGCATAGTTTTCGTTGTTGGAAACGTTGGTGAGTATTGTTTGGTTAATTATGCTACCACATTGGTAAAGATTAATGAAAACAAGGTTAACGAACTAAAGCGTAGGAGGGGAGCTGCAGGACGTGCTACGGAAGGCAATACTGATAAAAAACAAAAGGCTATGTTCGATGCAGAAATTCGAGAATTATTCGCTTCGATTGATATTCATAGTGAGGATTGTATTACTAAGTCAGAACTACGATCACTAATAAAGAGCGCTGCAGGTGACAGAGGTCGAACCATTAGTGATCAGGAGATAGAAAATATGACCAAACGATCTGGTGCTAAAGTAACATTCAGAGAAGCATCTCGCATCTTACAACATAATCTTAGCGTTGGTTTTGAAGCAGAGCCTCGCTCAGCTATTTTTGTTTTCAACTATGCGGTAACAAGGACTCAAATACAGCGTTTTGAAGAAACTTGGAGGATTTGGTGTCCAATTCTTTACATAATCTTGAACATTGTTTGGTTTGCCACTACACTTAGTAAGAGCATTGTTGTCTTGTACGCATTGGGAATACCTTTCTTGATATTTTATGCTATTGCTGTGATCGCTTACGTGAAAAAGTCATTCTCGTACCCTGCTTCTCCGTTTGGTTGGCCTGACGTATGAATATTGTCTTTTTGTTAGTAGTGTTATGAGTAGACGTACTCAACTCAATTCAACTTGTTGAACTATTTTATATTAAATGGTTAGCAATATCAATTAAAAAAAAACAGGAACAAGATGAATCTAAGAAAACACAAAAAAACGATCCTTTTTGTGACGATCTGTAGTTAGGTCAGCCCCCTTTGAAAGTCTTCAACTGAATTCCATGGTACGCACCGTCGATTGCACCATCGTGCCTGCGTTCTCTGATTTCATTTTGATGACTACAGTGTTGGTACGTATGATCAGCTTAGAAGGTAATTATTTTTTGCATTTAACAAGTATTGTAAGAACGAAAAAGAATGTTGGCAGCACACGTAAACCTCCTTTAGCTTTATCAGTTTAAGTCGGTTCACGGTTTCGTGCACAAACAAAAAATCACAGTTGTTATATCATTATTTTCTGTATAGTTTAAGATAAAGCCAATTCTTTTTTATAGAGAAATTAATATTAACTTATTATATCCTCTTTGATACTCTTATCAATTATTTTCTTTATTTTTTTTGTTGAGATGTTATTGCGTGTAGTGGGGGGAAGTTTATTTTTTCCCTTCGTTCTTTTCTTAACTGCCCTACTGCTTTTTGTAAGTTCTGATTTATCCCTCACACTTTCTTGTCTTATGTTTTTTTTTTTTTAATGTTTTTGAGTTTTGTTCTCATCGTGGTTTGTTGATTCAAACGGTTCTTACCAATATAAAAAAAAAAAAAAAAAAACTGAACTCTCAATGGCCATTGAACATTATGATAAGGACAACACTTTTTTTTTCTTTCCCTCAGCTTGATAATACGGTATCAATGTAGCCCTGTTCACGTTGCTGTATCCTTAACGGGTTTTTTAAATTATCGTTCGTGTTAATATGATACAATACAGTTTGTATTTTATAAATTCAAACATTCAACCCCACCTGTTAGAGTTCGTTCCCTTTTCCTTTCTTCTTTTTGTTATTGTAATCTATTAGTAGCTTTTTAAAGAAATTGATGCGCCTAGGGGTGATATAAAGAAAACTAATTAACTAACTAATGTTTGTTGTCCTATGAGCAAACGCGATGAGTAGGACGGGCCTGGGACCGCAGTGTCCCCCTTGCTTTCTTCGCTGAAGAGGGCTGGGTAAGGGAAATGGTCCGAAGAAAGATTGTTTTTAATCTTAGCCCGAAACCAACTTGTTTGTTGTCCTACGAAATTTTACTTTTTTTTTTTTGATTGACTGATAATTATTAATACTGACAACTGATGCGATGAGAAGGACAGGCCTGACACCGCAGTGTCCCTTGCTTTCTTCGCTGAAGAGGCTGGGGTAAGGAATGTTCCGAAGAAAGATTTTTAATTTTAACTCGAAACCCAACCATTATTTGTTTGTTGTCCTACGAAATTTCTGATTTGGTTGAAAACATTTGTTGTTTTTTTTTAATTGATTGATACCAATTAAGAACATTAAGAAATCAGTTCTTGAAATAACCATTGAGAGGTCTCATTAAAAAAACTGGAATGAAGTCCCTTAAAAACTTACTGACAAAAATAGTATAAGATTATGGCCTGAAACTACATATTCCACAGTGTTTTATAGAACAGCAGAACAATTGCGTTTTTGAGTTTTTTCTTTTTTTTTCTTTCTTTTTTTTTTAAAATATATTTTGATTCGGTGACACCTTTTTTTTAATTTAAACTCATATTCTAACTACAACTTGACAACTTGTTTGGTTCCGTTTGTAGAAAAAGATTAAAAGTTCGTTCTTTTCTTCTTTTCGGTTATTTATATTAACCGAAAATGATTTTCTTTTTTTTGTAATGTTGTTATCGCGTACCTTATACTTATCCTCGTGAGGAAATGTTCTCGTGAATTTGGGCTGAGATAGAAAAAAAAAAAACAAAACAAAAAAAAAGTTATCTGGATTTTTATTCCTCACCAAGCAATCTAGTAAGGGATAATCCTCGTGAGGAAAAGTTCTCGTGAATTTGATAATTTTCGAAAAGAAAATTCGTTTGATTTTTTTCTCCTCACGAGAATAATTCCTGTTGCAGTAATTTGCGTAAAAATGGATTATAAAGTTTTTCTCCTTGGATATATATTTTTTTCCCCCCCTTCTCCCACTGAAGTTGAATTTATTACGCTTTCCTTCCAAAAGCCAAACCAACCAAAGTGAAAAAAAAAAAAAAAAAAAAAAATGAGCACATCACTCAACTGGGTTCCAAATGTTGGGACACGTCTGGCAGGTGAGAGTCGAGTAAAAACTACGGAGATAAAAAAACTAGTTAACAGACAAGATATTGCAGCTTTAGGTAATAATCTTGATTTGGAAGCCGTTCAGATGGTCACAACTGATGAATTAAATGCCGTCTTCGAATCGATCAATTTATCGACTTTTGATGAAGTTTTTCGTTTGTTTCAATCAAAACCAGAAATACTCGCAGCGGTGTCAGAATGTATTAGTGACACTCACTTAGATGAAGCAGCGAAGCACATATCTCCTGAACTCCGCATGATGGGTCAGCAGTTTTGGAGCGAGGCCACCCCTTACCTAAATTCTTGTTACCCATTTTCACATGCTGAAGAACACGCCGCACTTGTTACTACTAAACATCTTTCAAGTGATTCACTTCCTCAGCAACCAGTTGCTATCAGTGTTTCTCATGAACGTTCTGTTTCAGCTGATAGTATTACGTCACTTATGTCTATCCCTTCGTGTAATAGCAATGAATTTAACAATATACCCCAACACTTCTCTACTTCTTAATAATGCGTCGATTACATTAGACTTCTCGTTGTGCTTTATTTATTCTCTTCTGTACTTTGCGTAGATGAGTTCTGTTATTGTAGAATGGTAAGAGATAATGTAGGTTTATTGTTCGTTACGTTCTTTTGTCTTTCAGTCAACAACTATGGAAAATTATGATTGAGATCTCTTTTTTTGAAGTGTCTTTTGATTAATATTAGTTGTTTATGTGGTTATTTATATTTTTATTTTTAGACAACTGGTCAACATGAATACATCAGACATAGAGGAATACCAGCAACTGAAAGCTGAAAGAGAAACAACTCTGAAGGCTCAAAAGATTGCAAGCGACTTAAGTGATGAATATCAAACACTGATTATGGACTTAGAAAAAGAGAGAGGTACCCTGCTGCAGCAACAAATTGAATCCGCTGAAGCAAATGGAGACGATAAGGTTCATTCTCTATTTGAGCAATTGAGAGACGCTCGTATGAGTTGTAATCGACACAATCAAAATCAACACAATCTCGAAAGAGAATTAAATGCCGCAAGGATGAGTTGCGCTAGAAATCGTGATGCTGTAGTCTCTTTAAAGAGTGAAACTGATCTGTTGTACAACATCAGTGATGAGAATCCTGAAATGACGAGAATGAAATCTGAATTGGACTCACTGAGAGAAGAAGTTCGGTGGAACAAACACCAGGCAGACTTGGCCTGGGAATCTGTTTCTCAAAAAGATGAAAAGATTTCATCGCTTGAGTCTCAGTGTAGTATCTTTCAACTTCAGTTATCTGAATCTGTAGTTCAGGATGCCTCAAAGATGGAAACAGTAAAATCTGCTGCCAACCAAATTGCTGAAGTTGTTAACACTGCCAGGGCCAGCCTCCCACCTCCAAATCACTCGCAAGAACTTTCTAACCTTCACCAGCAACTTCATCACGCTGAGGAGCAACTTCGTTTGCTTAAAACGCAAGCTGAGGATCAGTCTCACAAGTTGAATGAAAAATTAAATAAACTTGGCGAGTACGAAGGATTGCTTTCGGCATCCCGCGCTAGCATCTCTAAGAGGGATGACATAGTACGCGATCAAGTACAGAAGCTCGATGAGTACCAAAAACAGCTGATTGAGTTCGCAGAAAACAAGGTCGGAGCACAGCAAAGGCTCACAGAACTTGAGTCAGAGATTCAAAAGCGCGAGCAGCGCATTGGCCAACTGGCTTCGAGAGCAGAACAGGCTGAAAACGCGGTAAAGCAAGCGAAGTTATTTGAAAATCAGCACAAGAAGCCGCAACCTAAATCAAGAACCAACCGCCCAGCTGTCCCTCGCGACGTGAGAAAAAAGAATTCTGCACCAAGTGAACCAGTTGTGGGACCCCTTGAAATCCTCAGACAACGTTGCGAGCGAGCGGAAGAAGAAGCCAGAAACTTCTTTCTTGCCGGGGAAGCTGCTGCTGAAACAGAAGTAAAGCTAATAGAATCAAGACTGAGCTGCACTCGTCATCTTCAAAACGAGGACGGCCTTCGCACTGAACTCGCAACTGTCCTGGAAAGACAACAAACATACGAACAAAAAGTCTCAGAATCTGAAGAGCTACGCAGACAACTTGAAGAAGAACATCGCGAGTATTGTGAAACCCTACAACGTCAAATTAAAAAAGAACGTACTCAGGCTGATGACGAAATCGCTATCTTGCAGAGTGAGATCAGTATCCTTGGAGAAGAAAAGAAAGCCTTGCGTGAGGAATTAGTAACTGTGAAGGTAGCAAATGCTGAGGGATTGGAAGAAGTTCAAACGGCTACCAGGAATATAAAACAATTACAAGATCAGTTAGCTGGACAAACAACAGCTCAACAACTCCAAACCGAACTCGCTTCCGTTCGACTAAGTAACGCGAGACACAGAGATGAACAACAGGTATGTACTTTTAGTTCTTTGAGGTGTTATTAAATAGAGTACAAACCAAAACAAACAACACAACACCAAACAGGTCGATCGCAATACTGTAGAAGAGCTAACGAATCTCGCTGAAGACAGAAGCCACGAGTTGGAGTTCCTCGTGTCGGAAGTAGAAACAAAAGAAGAAGAGATTGAGTCACTGAAACAGCAGGCCGAAAGCTTCTTTCACACTGAGGAACAGCTCTCCCAGTTGAGCCAAACATTAAAAGAAAAGGAACAGGAAAAAGCAAGACTCGAGGAAGAAGTTGCTTCACGTGACTTAGAAGTTGTTGAGATGATGTCCTCAATCACTGACTTAGAAGACAAGATCGCTGAATCCGCCAGCGTATATGATGAACTGAAGGTGTGTTGTTTTTGTTTTAACAAAATCTTATTTATACCACCACAAGTTGTATTACCCTCCTGTCCCTTTAAGAAATAATTATCACACAAATAATCAATCAGAATACCCAGTCAGTTGTTACCCGACTTGAGAAGAAAGTCAAGAGAGAGCTCAGTCAGAATGACGCGCTCAAACAGCAGCTGAAAGACCTGCACGAGGTATAGTTCTTTGATAGTTGTTTTTGAATTCGGGGGGGGTTTTCTGATTTTAAAATAAAATAAAAATACTCCAAAACCTCATCAAACAAACAGGGTAATCAAGATAGTATCGTATCATACAATCAAAAGATCAGAAGTCTAACTGAACAGTTAGAAAGGTTGACTTCCAACAACAGGCGCTTCGAAGGTGAGACTCAAAAGATGAGAAACATGGCAGCCAATCAGGAGGAGGAACTGGCCCGCGCAAAGAGAAGAGATGGACGGGAAGAAGTATTAAAGAAGAAATTAGAAAAAGTGATCGAAGCATATGGCAAGATGAAGAAGAAGTACCAACACGAAAAGGAAAAGAACAGCATTAGACAGTATCGATGTGAACAAGAAAACTCACCAAGTCCAGTAGTACCAATGGAGTTGGCTATCGATGCTGACTATCGTTGTATGCCGCAAGGACCTCCTCTAATGCCGACAGGTTTCAAGTTAGACTCTCCTCCAAAGCTGAGCGCCCTTACAACTCGCAGTGACCAGTTTGATAATATTTCACAAGCTGGTCGTAGCTACGGAGAAGATAGCTCCACCTACTTCGCTAAGGAAACACGTGTACCTAAAAGAAAGGGAAGACTATCTCTTAGGATTTAGTACTAACCTGGCGATCTGTCCTGTTACCTTCAAAGTGTCCTTCTTCTACGTCGTATAGTGGTGATAATTAGATGTTATTTTATTTTTTTAGATTCTGTTATTGAAGGGTTGTGGTTCTTCCAAGACACACCTGCACCGTTGTTATTTATTAGATTTTTATTTTGTTTACTTTCTTTATCGATGTCTGTGTTTCTGTTCTATTGTGGCTTTGAGTCAAATCGATCAGCTTCTTTTTTTTTTTTTTTTTTTTTTTTTTTTTGTATTTCCCAAAAGTATGTTGTTGATTTTTATGTTTTCCTTCCAGTTCCCCTTGCCTGCCTTGAATTTTATTTGGTAGACTTTTTATTATAGAGTTTTTTTTTTTTTTTTTTTAAAAAGAAAGGAAAAATCTCCCCTTTGTTAGGCAGCAGTTAGTTGCATGTTGAAAAAAAAAAAAAAAAAAAAAACACCACACTAGACAAAAAAAAATCCTGTAGTTCATTTTTAAGAATAGTTAATATTTGCAAAACAAAAACAAAAAAAAAAATCATTCAAACAAAACAGTAAACAAAAAAAAAATGTTAAAATTTTCTAAATAATGAAAAAAACAACATCGTTATCAGTGGTGTTGGACTTCATTCCTGGAGGTCCAATTACAGTAAGACCTAAAAGGGTAAGAGATGTGCTAGATGTGATTAAAAGTGTCGATACGATTGAAGAAAGAGAAAACACAAGAGAAATATCAAAACACGAACGAATGTTTGTAAAACAAGAAAACAGTTGGATGTCAACCAGAATGAAACTACTAGGCGATGAAATGATGGATTTTCCAGACTCAACTTCTCATTATTCCGCCATTTCACAACTAATTCCGACGACGTCACCGCAAGACTTGACTGCTCATGTGGATGACGACACTCGTTCTGGTAAATACAATCCTGTCTACAGGCCGAGGGCTACTATCGCCAGAGATATTATTATGTCGGCATTCAACACGCTGCACTATGTTCGTCGAAAAAAAAATGTTCAGAAATTTTCAATTTTTCCAATAATGGAATTGTGGGTTATGCCAAAGGAAAAACATCGCGAACCTGTCTTTCCAACATGGTTTATTGATAATTTTGGCAAACTTAAAACTTGGAAGGTAACACCCAGATCATATGAGAATGAAAAACTAATTGTATTCACATTAGTAGGAGGGCTCATTCGATTGAAAAGAAGACATCGAAGAAGAACAATTTTATCTTTACAAAAACAGTTAAAACATAAAGAAAAGACTTGGGTATTTAAAACACAAGATTTTACCTATGAAGGATTCTTATCGAGAGTGCACAGTCACAGTTCGATGGATAAAGCTCTTGAGAACATCTCTGGTTCCAAAATATTGATCGATATAACAGACAAGAGTGTGATTCTTGGTGATGGTCCGTTGTCAGCAATTTTAAAAAAAATTGGTGGTTCGGAAATATCAAATTATAAATCTACGTCTGAATTTCTTAGGCATGTTCAAAAAATGTATGACTTGATATGTACAAAACACACACCGGGTGACCTGACACATGCGACTGCCTTATCAATTTTAGTTCGACACGAGAGGTATTCAATTGCCTTGTCTTTATTGAAATCTCGAAGTAAAATGTCGGATGAGATGATCTCATCGGTAGCGTTAGTTGCTGCGAGACAACAAGCTCCCACATCATTTATTGTTGATCTGATGTCGTTCAGAGATCAGGTATTGTCAAAAACCCCATCAGCTGCATGTTGGCTTGCTCGAATTATTTCATTTGGTTATTGTGGATTTTCTAAAGCAGTTTTAGAATACAGAAAATGGTTGAAAATTAAAGATGAAAAAATAACATCATACGATTCAGAGATGTTTAATGTCCTATTCAAAATTGGAACACCGGCATCTGGATACGGTGTTTGGAGTGAAATGAAACGACGAAAATTTCCTATATCAGACAGTCATGTAAATAGTTGGCTTCAGTGCTGTAGTAGTCACAGAGATGTTGACACAGCTATTACAGTTGCTTCTCTTGCGACAGTTGAAAACTTAAAACCATCCTGGGAGGAAGTAATATCAATCGCACTTCTTGAGGATCCTCAAGTTGTATTTCCAAATCTATTTTTATTACAAAACATTTCTTCAACTGTCTCCATCACTAAAAATATTTTATCATCGATACTGACGTCTGTTACTACTCAGCAACCCGACTACGTAGACCAGCCTCATCCTGAAGTTCCTATTTTATATTCCTCTCACGGCTTACTATCTCCTGCTGTGAAGGAAACATGATTGCTTCACGTCTTCATCATGTTTTATTATTGTGTGTTTCCATCTATCTTATTTAAAGTCCTGTATTTTCAGCTTATGTTGATACGGTGTTTGTTCCCGTAACAGGAAGAAGGTCTGTGTTTGGAAGATTTTTTTTTTCATTTGACGTCATTTTCTTTTTAAACCCCCTCTCAGTTGTTTGAATGAAAGATGTGTAAATTGATCCTTTTTTTTTTTTTTTTTTTTTTTTTTTTTTTTTTTTTGTATGTTTGTTTTGCTTTCTAAAAAAAATAATAATAATTTCTATTATCGTTGCAGTGAAAAAAAAAAAAAATAAAAAATGGGAAAATCTGATAAAAAGGAAGAATCAATCAACCCGTTTTCTACTAAATCGGAAGGACCCTCGTGGTATAATTGTTTTCAATTGATATTTCCTGGGTTAATCTTTATACCTTTAAAGATATTCTTATGTCTATTTATCTCAATATTCCTTTGGATGTCTGCTGTTTGGATTTTATGTACCGCAGCTGATGCTAAGCA